>CAEGAE010058549.1:0-35204 GCA_903067095.1 Girardinus metallicus
TATATATATATATATATTTACAACCTCTGATGTTGCTATATCTTGTTATAAAATGGCCCTGTGTGCCTGAAAAACACTTCATACTGCCCCTTTAAAGTTGTTTAAAGAAGGGTTTACGGTCCACATTTTCACTACTGATATCGATATCTGGGGTTTCTTATCGGCCGAAACCGAGTTGATATAAAAAAATGGTGGTGAATTAACTCAAAACGTTCCTTTCTTAAACACAGACATAAATGAACTGAAGAACAAATTTATTTGATAACTCATGATGATGAGAAAAAAAGAAAGAAAGTGAAAAGCAAAGTGTAAATTAATAGTAACCAATATTTTTATCACAGTACTAAATAATTCGTCATACAATAGCCAAAAAAGTTTTTCAGAGTACCTTTAAAACATTTCTGAATCATCTTAAATCGTAGTCTATAGTTTATAAACCACAATCATGGATAATTTCCTTTAAATTAATGTAAAACGGAAAAACACTGCAGCTTTAATATGTTTATCCATATGTGCAAGAGAAAAGGAGCTGCAGGTCAAAGATGCAGTGGTATATAAACGGTGAAGACAAAGCAAACCGTATTTAAAGTGCATGAATATAAAATATATTTACAGTGCCTGGTAAAGGAGAGGTTGCATAAAGAAATACCTTTTTTCAAGCTGTTTTCCAGCAGCGATATAAAAATACATATTTAAATTGAGCAGCAGGCTTTGGTGCTTTAAGGCAAAGAGAATTCAAATGATCCTCGTCTCTGTGTTTGAAGTTAAAGAAGTTTGATCAGATTCACAACCACAAGCATTTTTTTTTTTTTTTGTTTATTTTCGTTTTCCTCTTGGTGGCTCTGAGACTGAAAAATTAGTTCCAGTTTCATTTTCTCGAAAATTCACTGTGGCGACAACAAAGAAATACATCTTGTGCTTGTGTCTGATTTCAAACTCTGCAGCCTCTGAGTTGGGAGATCGGGGACAAGAGAAGGGAGGGAGCGCTGCCTTTTGTTTTCGCTCGTTGCTGGAGTGTAAAATCGTCGTCCTTGTGGCTCATTAACTTGGCCTTTGATCAGTCAACACCGAACAGTCTGCACAAGGATTAATAATTATTTAGCAATTAAAGGTTGGATTCTGAGAGGACCTCGGGCGTTTGATTCAGAGCCGAATGTTTCTGTCTGTGTCTGTTTGATGGAAACAAATCAGGACTGTGGAGCTGGAGGGTGCTTGATATAAAAATGGAGGAAAAACGTCAGCTGTGAACGTTATCTGACTCTCAATGGTCACACGTTACTTTCTGTGTGTGGGTTTTTTTTTTTTTTTTTCCACTCCTGCACACTCTCACCATGTCTCTCCCCCATAATTGACTGTTAAAAATAGATGCATTGGTTCCTTGTAATTGCTCCATTTAACCCAAAGCCTGTTCGGTCTTCTCTGTCAGCCAATAAGCACAAGCCATGGATCGAGACAGAGTACCAGGGGATTGTCATGGAGAACGACAACACCGTGCTGCTCAATCCCCCTCTCTTCGCCCTGGACAAAGACGCTCCGCTTCACTACGCTGGTAACACCGTCTGCATCCATCAAAAATACAGCTGAAATCTGATTTTTATATACACACGGTAGAAAAAAAAGACTCATAGCTTCTTTTTTTTTTATCGGTGTCAAATTTCCCCCTGTTTTAGATCCTTTATGATAATTAGGAACGTTAATATACATTTCCTTGCAAACTGTATGACTTGTGTCTAGAACTGATATAATTAATTGTATTAATGGTAATGAAACGATTCTTGAAATAATCGTCAACTAATTTAGAAATTGATTAATGATTAACTAGAGAATGCAGACTCTAAAAATGACATTTGCTGAAAGAATGACATTCAGACGCTTTGTCTGAATGTCATTCTAAAATGACATTTTAGTAATTACGCCAACTGTACTAAAAATATACATTTTGCATTAAATATAATAAAAACTATAAATATGTTCTACCCAAACTCTTCAAGTGGCATAGAAAATCTCTTTTTAAGCACCTTTTGCTATCCAATAATTAAGCACTTAAACCAAAAAATAATCAATAGTTTGGCCTTAAACTATATTGATGTTAAGTCAAGCAGAAAGGTCTGACCTTTTTACATGTTGATGTTGGAAGTATTTTTTATCTGCAGACTCATCCTTTGCTACAAATTATCAAGCATGCATTAAATGAAAGCTATATTTTTCCAATTTAGACAAGAAAATGTTTCCTTTCTTCTTTAAAAAGGAAAGTGAATTATTTATTTATCTGCATCTTTTAATGAAAAATCTGCAGAATGTGCCATTTCTTCATGCGATTAATTATGAGAATAGTCGATTACTAAAATAATTGTTAGTTGCAGCCCTGCTAGTGTCACAGAGTTTTCTTCCACAAGCTTCTCACAGTATTCTGCTTGAGTTCTGGTCCATTCCTCCTAACAGAACCAGTAACTCAGTCAGGTCTGTAGCTTTTTACGGGACTTCCTGATGGCCACTCGCTAGGATTAAGATTGCTGCTATGCTATGGACCCATTTGGGGCCAACCCTCATATTTCTGCCTGATGTCGAGATGTTGCCTCTATATTTGCACACAGTCTTCTTTCCTCATCATGGCTTCTGTTTTACAAAGTGCATCCATCCTTCCTGCAGCATAATAGCCTCACAGCCGCACCTGTACTTAACAGCTGAGGTGACGTTCATAGGCTTGTCGTCTTCCCTCCTTTTCTTCCAGATGGAAGGATGGACATTAAGGTCAAACACCTAAACTTCACTTTTGTCAAATCAAAGAATTTATCTGCAAAAAAAATAAATAAATACATAAATCTCTTAAATACACATTTCTCTTACTGATATTTTGCCTGATTTACTTTGATTTTTTTGAGAGATTGCACATTGTGTTTGAAATGTGAGCCTTAAACCGCACCCAGAGTTGTGCCTCCATGTAACTCAGATGTCATGAAATAACATTTGAACTGCTTCGGCAAATTTAAATGCAAATCAATCATGCTATATTTAAACTTGTCAATTTGAAGAAGGTGATAAAATGGGTAATAAAATATTCTAAAAAAAAAACATCTCTCTTGTTCTGTCTTCTGGCTCATAGAAATAATTTTGGTTATCTTTGTTGACAACAAGGATAACCAAACAAATTTTAAATCTGATTTAATGTAAGAAGGTTAAGAAGGTTATTTTACTTGTTCATTGCAAATGAAATAAAACATCAGATCATTTGCTTGACTAGCCGAACACTAAGACGAAGAAAATCATGTGATTTTTATTCAAATTGCTCAATGATGTTTTAGTCGTGTGACTGCTCTAATGACGCAGTTTGTTTTTACTGGATTGTTTCAGCTTTCAGTAGTAAACGACACGCTCATTTATTTTTTCATTTGGAGCTATAATACCACTCACAGCCACCAGCAATATTTCCCTAAAGACTCCCTAAATATTAAAGGCAATGTGTTCAGTCAAAGAGTCCACTATTTTTAGCCCTTCATGGTGTAATTCAAGCCTTTGCAGCAGGAGCAATCAGCAAGCGCTGAGCCTTTCTGCAGCCTGATGAAATAAGGTGATCATGTTTGCACTCTGAGTCCTGGAAATAACCATGTTCAGTCAAATTATGAAAGATCAAGTTGAATTACTCTGGAATATATTGAGCCAATGTCAAAACGGAAGAGGAAATTAGCTGTTTGAGCACGAACCTTTGACTTCCGTCAACCGATAGGGATCTGCTGCTATTCTGAGGATTTTTATTTTCAGTAGCTGTTGCAGTTTTTTCCAATGTGTCTGATAAAAGACGTTTGAGATAAATGGGAGCATAAAGGCATTTCTAGATATCAATGTACTCAAAATCACATTAGTTTGCTTCAGTTTTCCAATAATAGAAACATGTTCAGTGGTTATGATACTTCATTGGAGTGGCTTGAATTTAAATTATGCTTCCCTGGGTTTATTTTTTTATCAAAAAATAAAAAAGAAACTGTTACAAAGTACATGGATGCTTCATTTTTTTCCCCTTTAACAATATGTTTAACAAGTAGAAAGAGGAGCAACAAAACAGAGGAAAATGTTCTTTGTCAGTAACATGAGTGGCTCTAAAAAGAAAGATCCCTCAGAGACCAAGACTTTTCAGAGATAAACAGGGATTCTCCGTTCTTTGAAGGACTGCATCGCTTAATAATTTAGCAGTTTCAGAGATAAACCTTCTTCCCACAGTCAAAGTCTGACACCAGAAAATGCATCAGTCTGTGAGGTTTTAGCTTGGCCTCCTTGTTTTGTGATCACACTTTAGTGGTGGATTAATTAAATCATATATCATCTCAATTGCATAATTCCACATTAAAAAAACAATAGTAGTCATAATTTTGCTGCGTTTATTCAGTGGTAAGAACAAAATTCTTGTGATTAGTTGCACCTCAACTTATTCCTGGAAAAAACCCAAAACTGGAGCATTTATCATGTATATATTTGTTATATTTTTTTAAGTTAATAAGAACGTCACTGAACTAAAAACAATAGATACAATAATAAAGTATCACGTAAATGAAAGAGATGCTAAACATATGAATAAAAATGATAGCATGCATTATTTACCCTTATGATAAACATTACTGTTTTCAGTTTGGGTTAAACTGGCCAACAGTTTCTCAGGTTATGTGGTGACACTGAAATAAAAAGTTGTGTATCATCAGCATATGTCTGGTTAGAAATGCTGTGATCCTCTTAAAGTAGAAATAAAACCAGAATCGGCTTTATTGGCAAGGTTACGTTCACAAACAAGAATTTTAGCTTCGAAACTCTCACAGACTTTATAAACAGATCAACCTTAGAAGAAATTAAATGAAGGACAAAAGGAAAAGTATTTACTTGTATGTGTTTGTACAGGGCTGGAACAATTAATTTAAATAATCATAATGAATTTATTATTGACTAATAATCAACTAATTTAGCTTGATTTATTGTTAACTGGAGTATATACTCAAAAAAAATAAAAGAGCAAACATATTTAGAGCAGTAATTAAGCCAAAACTGTACCAAAATACAAACAATATTTAAAATAAAAAAATAGTAGATATATTCTACCTAGAAGTTCTCAAGTGTCCTGGCTTTAGCTTCACCTGGTTCGAATTCAAAAAGAAAATCTGAAAAGCTGTGTTGATGTTAAGTCAAACAGAAAGGTCAGGCGTTTCACGTGTTGATAGTCGAAGTATTTTTTAGATGAAGAAGTGTCTTAGCTCCAGTTATTGCATTTTAGGCATTTCTTACATTAAAACCTTATTATTTGCATCTTTTAATGTATTTACAATGTTGTACAAAAAGGCTTCAGTGCTTAAATTACATTTTTTTTCTATCCAATTAACCATCACAATAAGCAATAATTGTAATAATTGTTAGTCGCAGCCCTTGACAGACATTTTTTTAATATGGAAAAGAAAAAAAACAAGAAAGGCAGGTTTGCATATAGGATTATTTTGCAGAGGAGCTGATTACTGAGGATTTAAGTTGTTCATTGTGTTTAGGGGAAGAACCTGCCTCTGGTGGCTGGTCTGTGCAGTTAGTCCTCTGTAGCTCGGGGAAGCATGTAGATATTGAATAGAAAGAGAGAACGGAGCCTTGAAGGATCCCTTCTCTGTTGGCTTCGATTCATAATTGCCAAATGACACAAAGTCGTTCTAGTAAAATCAGAACTAATCTAGAACAGCGCCAGACAATCCCATCCATTTTTCTAGCTAATCAGTGTTTTATTATCAACTGGGTCAAAATCAGTAAGATCCAGTAATTCCAGCACACAGGTGAGAGATGTGTCACTTAAAACCTTTTCTGCCATGTTGTAAACACAGTAATGGCAAATAAACTGCTTTGCTATTAAAATATAAAATGGTGAACTGTGGAAATGAATTTGTTTGCAGTTTGATGGATGCTGACAATTAATCTCCATCTTTTAAGCTATTTATTGGTATGTCGCATGCACATATTTTGCATAAATATAAAACGATTTGCCTGATTGAATGGATCCACAGAGTGCTTTATAAATCAAGAGAAAATCAACACTCGTTAGTCAGAAGGCGGCCAGGTGAACGCTGTTCGTATAAATAAAATGAATGTGTTACAATAATCAGGACAAAATAATAAAAAAAGAAACCAAGATTGAGTTCTTTGAAATCAGAGATTTTTTAATTAACCTTTATGTTCATATAACGCCGTGTTTAATTCAGTTTTATTAATATTCTCAACCCAGGTGAAATCTGTGGCTTCCGGGTTCACAATGGCCCCTCAGGCTCCGGTTCCGTCCAGTTTGAAGCTGTGGTTCTGGACCGCTCCACCGGCGAGGGTCTGGTCCGGTCCAAAGAGCCGCTGGACTGTGAGAGCCAGCGGGAGCACAGCTTCACCATCCAGGCCTACGACTGTGGAGAGGGACCCGATGGCGTCAACAGCAAGAAATCCCACAAGTTAGTTACAATGTTTCCATTTTTAAAAAACAGCAGCCAGTAGATTCATCAAGCTGTGTCAAACTGAAGGCCCGGGGGCCAAATCCGGCCCGGCATGGCGTTTTGGGTGGCCCTCTAAACTCCAGAGGGATGAATAAATAGGATCTTCACCATGACAACTGTGTGCTTAAATATGATCTTATCAATCAAAGTAAAGCGGTTTTTATCTGTTTACCGCTAAGTTACATCAGTAAGTCCTTCCAGATTTTTCATGATTCTGCAATTGTGGAAATTCACACAAAATCAACAGATCTCTAATTTTTATCTCTAATTTCGGGATAATGCATTAATATGACTTTATTGCAGATTTTACGCAAAAATTGCCAAAAATATTTGGTTTAAGTGATGCTAACTTCCAGCCGCAGGTGGCTGTATTTCTCACTTCACAATAAGTAATTAATCAATTAATCGCATGATAAATTAAAATGAAGCCTTACTTCATGTCAAGCGAAAGTTCACGATCGATACGGCGAGTCACTAAATGTCACATTTACCGCCACGCATATCGCAAAACTAGCCTCACAAAATCACCGATTTCGATTGCCAATAAAATCTCAAAGACAATTATGAAATCCTAGAGTGACTGATCAGTTTAAAAAGATGTTCAATAATATTTAATTCTCAGAAGAACTTATCAAATGCAGAGATAGCTATTTATCAATATTTGAACAATTTGTTATTGGATTTTTTCAATACATTCTGCCACGTCGGCCCCTTTGAGAGCATTTGTGACATTGATATGGCCCTAAATGAAAATGAGTTTCACGCCCCTACTGGGCCGAAACGATTAATCAGATTAACTGTCAACTAATTTAGCAATTAACTTATTGCTAACCTGAGTATTAAGACTCAAAAAACGCCGCTTATTGAAAAGAACCACATATTCAGAGTAGTAATTAAGCCAAAGCTGTAGAAAAAAAATATATTTTACAATTCAGATAAAAAAAACCTTCGTCTGTAAATATGTTTCAGCCAAAACTCCTCTGGACCAGGTGAAGTTTTAGCTTCACCTGGTCCAGACTTACTAAAGGAATGCTATTATTGTGTTTTATGCAGTAAAATGTTTTGTTTTTTTTCTCAAAAAATTAATTGAACTATTTGTTTATTTGCATCTTTTAATGTATTTCTAATATTGTATAAAAAAGGGCTCAAATGAAAAATCAGTTGAATGTGACATTTTTATATGATGAAACATTAAAATTATCAATAGACTGATGAATTACTAAGATATTTGTTAGAATAGTGTTACATCCCCGCTGTAGTGATATCAACCCTCATCTCTCTGCTTCCCTTCTTCCTCTCCCTTAGGGCCACGGTTCACGTTCGTGTGAACGATGTCAACGAGTTCTCCCCAGTGTTTGTGGAGCGTCGCTACGAGGCTTCGGTCCCGGAGGGCCGTCTGTTTGACAGGATCGTGCGGGTCGAGGCTCTGGATGCCGACTGCTCCCCGCAGTACAGCCAGATCTGCTTCTATGACATCATCACTCCCAACGTGCCCTTCGCTATCGACAACGACGGTGAGAACGTTCGCGTCCTGCATGCTGTACTAACGGAGCATAACTGGTCACACATTTGATCAACCACGAGTTTGAATGTAGTTTACCAGGCTAGTGCTTCATTTGGAAGTGGAAGGAAAGCGATGCATAGCTTTCACTGGAGCTGAAACGATTAATTGTTTATGGAAATAACCGTAAACTAATTTAGTAACCAATTAATTATTAACCGGAATATTCAGGCTCATAAAACTCTATTTGCTACAAAAATAATATAGTTAGGGCAGTAATTAAGCCAAAACTGTACAAAATTGTAAACATTTTGAATTTAAGATTAAAAGAAAAAAAAAAGTACTCTGCATGCAAACAAGTTCCATCCAAAACTCAAGTGACAAAGTTTAAGCTTCATCCTGTTCACATTCTGTAAATAAATCTATTGCTCACCTTTTCATATTCAATTATTAGTCAATCAATCCAAAAAATTATCATCAGATTAGTCCTACACCACAGTGTTGTTAATTCAAGCAGAAAGGCCTGAGCTTCTTACATGTTGATGTTATTAGATTTTTTTGTTGTAGATAATTTTCCACAAATTATCAAGCAACACTAAAGGGCTGCTATGTTGTTGCATTTTCTTATTTAAAAAAATCCATTGAATTGTTTGTTTATTTGCATGTTTTTATGTATTTCTGATATTGTTTAGAAAGGCTGAAAAGGCTAAATGAAAAATCTTCAGAACGTGCCAATTTGTTTTAATCCGATTAATCATCAGAACAATTGATAGATTCATCAATTACTAAAATAATCGTTAGTTGCAGCCCTCGTTTTCACTTTTTGTTTTACAAGATATCTTCAATCTGAATTGATTAAAACAACCCTAAATAACATTCAGTTAAACCAAACCACCTTCAAAAATCACCTAATTAGTGCAAATAGACTCAAGTTGTGGAGAAGTTAAAACATTTTTTGATATTCTTAACCAAAAGTAATAAAAAGTTCATATTTAATCCATTTGAATGAACTGCTGCAGATTCAATTATTTTGTTGTGTTTCTCTTCCACCAGTATTTCACTTTACTTCCATCCATCTTCCCATCGACTCTGACCCGTTTCTGTGTCACTGCAGAAGAAAAGCATTGCACTGCATGATGCTTCCAGCACCACATTTTACTATTTCCCACCACACTTAGCATTTCAGTGCAGATAAATGTCAGGTCATTTGACCAGAGCACCTCCCTTCACATGTCTGTATGTTTTGGACTTTCTATGGTCTCAAACAGCTAAAAATATGAGAAAAAGAAACATTTTGAAGCCAAATAGATATTTCAGCAAAGTGATTCTAAACTCTGAAAACGAACAAAGCATAAAGATCGAACAGCAGCCACTGCTGAGATATTGATATTTGTGGAGTGGTAAATTTAGGAAAATTGCAGAGACTTAAAACCTCAGGTATAAACAGAAAGTGTTGAAATAGACTTTGTGGGGGTGGACTTTGATTTCTACATCCGCAAAATCTCAGCTCCAGCTGTAGTGGAGAGGTACTGGTTTAATCTAGCATCCCATTTCGTTTCGTTAGATTCTCTGTATTTACAGTCCGGTGTTGCACTCTGGGGGCTCAGTCGTTCCAGTTCAGTAATGTGACCCAGCAGCTGAGGAGACCCTGTTATAGCATGACGCTGTAGAAAATGTCCAGATCTGGAAATGTTCTGCATCCTGCAAAGGATGAGTAGGTTCTTTCTGTTTTCAGACAGCAGCACAGAGATCTATTGTTCCCATTGTGCTGCATGCTTTTTATTTTTGCATCTCTCTTCTGTCTCTTCATGTCGAAGCATCTTCTTTTCCCTACCTGCTGTTTGTTAGGCAACATGCAGAGTGCTGTCAGCCCTTCACAGATACTCACTTTGTTCACGCTTATCTATAAAAGCAGGGAAAACCCGTTTGTTTTCATCCTGCTCGATGTTATTTATCTTCCTGTTTTTCGCCCTGAAGTCGGAGCTGAAAACCCTGTTTTGACTCAGTGCACATGTGGAGCTTCAGGAGGTTTTTCACTCAGTTGAATAAGCTTGTTGTTGGCGACTAGCCCTCCACTTCTATTTCTGTTTGTCTCATTATGTCATGTCCTCTCTTTCTTTGTCGTTGCGTCTCCTAGGTAACATTAAGAACACGGAGCCTTTGGATTCGAAGCGGCAGCGTGTTCACACCTTCTGGGTGACCGCCTTTGACTGTGGGAAGAATCGCGCTCAGGCTGATGCCCAGGTTGTCGTCACGGTCAAGCCGTCCTGCAAACCCGGCTGGATCGGTAATCAACGTCGCAGGCAGCTCTTTTTTTCTGTCTCAGTTTTTATTCTGGAGTAACTCTGCGGAGGCGTCAGACGGGTGATTTGGTTGTTTCATTCAATGATTTTTGGATGAAATTTCCACTCCGAGTTAGAAATTGTGTGGGCAGCTATTCCGCTTAATCACGGTTGCATCACTAGATCATGAGCTGCGTTGCAAATAGACCGTTTTGAGGCTTAGTAATATTATAGGGAGGTAATTAAATTTAATATAACTCATTTGAATTTATCAATATCATGCCAATTTACTGCAAATGTTATCTGTTATAAATGACATCAAGTAGAATATAATTTGGATCAGATTCAGTTTAAATAAAAATTTAAATAATGATTAGAAAAAGAAAATAGCTGTCATTTTTAGTGCATTTTTATGTTGATGTTTTTAAAGGTGATGTAGACTTTTTATAACAGACTGATTCTACACATCAATAAATCAGGTGGTTTCAGCAAGTTACAAGGATATTTAAAAGCACATAGCAAACAATGCACTAATAACAGAAAGTATGAATTGTATTTTTGAATACTTAAGTATTTTCAAACAGCACTTTAACTTGAGTAAACTTTTGACCGAGCAGCTTGTATTTGTAGCTGAGGAAGATTTGACCATGAGTATCAATATTTTACTCAAGTACTAGAGTGGAGTACTTTGTCCACCAGGTATCTATCTACAGAAGCCCAGTCAGTTGCTTTGAGTCACTAACATTATAGGAATCAGTCATCTTGTGAGCATGTGGCAACAGCGCAGAGAAATAATTTAAACAAGGAGAAACGTGCAGAAGAACCAGATCTTGGCCAATTAGTGAGACCCAGCAGGCAGAAAGGATAGAAAATCCTAAACACTGAAACACTGAAGTGCATTCACACCAACCCTGATTAGTCCACTTTATTCGCACTGTGGTATTTTGGCTAGAAAGTCTAGTTCATTTAGGTAGGTGTGAATAAACAACTGAATTCTGATGTGGACCAAAATATCAAATTTTAGTCTGCCTAAAAATCCAGGTCTCGGTTCGATTAAAGAGAATTGTGTCATAGTTCGAATGCGGATGTAGATTCAAGCCGACCAGAGAGCGCTCCAAAAGCAGGAAGCGAACTATAATGCTGTGGCATTCTGGGTAAATATGACCAAAACTAAGACAAGAGTCTAGAGCTAGCAGAAGAAATGGCTCAAAAAATCCTACAACCTCCAAAATTTGAATGCATTTCATTTTTGTTTACATTTTGTGAAGAAGGAAGTTGATCTCTTCTTCAGACGTTTTTGGGTCATGTCCTTAAGTGGTTCTTGGTGCAGCACCCCCACAGGCGAGGAGGTGAACAGGTTTTTCAATTAGTTTGGATCATTTGACACAGATCAGTGTGAAAGCAAACCACAACAGCTGAAACTGCAACAAATGTTGTCAGGAGTGAAAACATCCTAAGAGTTAATGGCATTAACAGCACCTTCAGTGGTTTGGCCCAGGAAAAGATATTTAACACTAAATCACTGAACCAGGAGTACTTTCTCTGGAAATACACTCAGCCAATGGCAGTAGCACCTCTGTTGATGGGTGAGTCCAGCTGAAAAACACTGGCAAACAATGAAAACTTGTACCTGGAAGACTTTCTATTATAAAAGAGAATACTGAAAGGTAATGCTTTCAGTTTCTTTTTGAAAAGCTTTGATCCAGAAAGAGACAGATTTAAACTCAGAATCACTGAGTGCCTTTTTTAGAATGAAAGAACACAAAGAGAGTATAAAGCTGATTTCAGCACGGCCTCAATTGATCACCCACTCTAAGCTGGAGGTCAGACGGGCTTTGTATAAGAACAAACAGAGAGAAAGGTATAAATCTTGAATACAGCATTCTTGTAAACTCGCAAAGACCAAAGAGACCAATGAATCCCTTGCAGCATCTGTCAGCATGTGTTTGAAATGAAGGATGAGGGAAATATCTTGTTTATTTTGCAAAACACCACCAGATTGTTGTTAAAAGAAGAGGTGATGAAATTCATCGCAATGCAAAAGATTCAGCAAAGCTGTCCTGATTTTTGAAATGAGCTAATATTTTTTAAATCTTTGATATCTTGTCATTCTGTTATTTTTATTTTATTGCAGTTTTTACATTTGCTGTCTGTTTTTAGACATTGCAGGCTCATGTCATTTGATTGACCTCCCATCCAGTTTAATATCAGAGTTGTGTGTTAAAATGTAAAGTTCTGATTCAGTTTTCTCTTTCTTTATAGGATGGACGAAACGTGTGGAGTACACACCTGGGTCAGGCAGTATCCCCCTGTTCCCCAGCCTGCATCTGGAGACCTGCGAGGAAACAGTGTGGAACATCCAGGCCACCGTAGAGCTCCAGACCGGCCATATTGGGAAGGGCTGTGACAGAGACAGCTACTCTGACCGTTCTGTTCGACGACTGTGTGGTAAGTTTTGACTTTTGACCCAAAAATCATATTAAACTGAAAGTAAACATTGTTTTATTTCATATTTTGAACGTTTTTGTACTGCCATTTGGGTCTCTAAAAACAGCCAAAGTGCTTAAAAAACATACAGATGTTTTTTGACAATAAGTTATTGTTTTTTTGGTATCTTTAAAAAGAGCCGTTTCAAAAATCTCTAGAATGTAACGTCACAAATCAGCAGGCACTGCCCCTCACCTAGCAAACTCAGAGGAGGCCTGGGCCATTACCTAGCAACACCGGAACTCTACCCGTCACCTAGCAACCCTAGCAGAGATCTAGCACATTTGGTCAGCTGGTTTTACTGCAATGGCTGCTGGAAAAAACTCTACTTCAGCTTTTCAAAGACGTATAGTTGTATAATTGCAGATTCTGTTGCAGCCATTGTCACATGCAAGTGTAAACGTTGAGTTGTGGGCGTGGCCAGCAGCAGCTTATTTGGATTTAAAGTGACAAGAGATTCATTCTGACAGGAATGAAAGAGGTAGAATTGACCAAATTAATATCTCTTTATCTAAGGATGATTTGTGAAAAAAAATTTAATGAACATCCTAACCTGTTCAAGGAAGCATAACAGGTCACCTTTAAATAAAGAAGGGAAAATGTGAAAAAAGAAACAAAAACCAAATTCTATTGAGTTGTTTTCAATTTTTTTATTAGGTGCCGTCAGGGGCGAAGTCGATCTTCTGCCACCTCCATCTCCAGCAGCCAATTGGACCTCGGCTCTCCCCACTCTCCCTTCCTCCGATTCTTCTCTGGTCTTCTCCTTCAATGGGTCAAATCACGTGGCGGTGGTTCCCGACTCGGTTGTGTCCGCTCTGTCGGGCGACCACTTCACCCTGCAGCTGTGGATGCGTCGGGGCGGCGCCAACATCCAGCCTTCAGCCACACAGTCTAGAGGAAATCGCAAAGAGGAGGAGACTATTGTGTGCAGCACCGTAAAGAACGGTTTGTTTAATCTCTGGGATTTGCTGTGGTTTTGAAGGTTTAACCAGGAAAGCTACTACATCTAGCCACAGCTACAAAAAGTGTCACTCACCTTCGATTTACATAAACAACCCTCACGATTCAGCTCTAAATCAAGTCAGTTCTCTTCTTTATTCTCCAACCAATAGATCCAACAATTATCTTCTTCCTCCTCTGCAGATGACTCCTACTCCCATTATTCGCTCTCCGTCCACGGCTGCCGCCTCTCCCTCTTCTACTGGCCCGATGTCTCGGCCGCACGGCCCGTCAAGTTCCTCTGGAAGCTGGAGCAGGTCCGGGAAAAACCTATATTTTTAATTGCATTTTTATCTATCTGACTGAATTTGAGGAAGTTTAGGAGTTCATTTCCTTTCTGCAGCATGCAGAAAGGATGCAGAAAGGAAATCTTTGATGTTACATAGTGCAGTATGACGATAGAGCCTGCTTTTTCTCTTATCTCTAAAGCTTTTTATAGAGTAACTGCCTAATTTAAACGGTTCATGTTGTGTGTATCATCCATCTTTTGAAGCTGTAGTCTGACTAACGGATTGTGCAATTATCTACCTGTGAAAGGATAATAGAAGCCAAGATAGAATTCAATTTGTGCATCGACCATAAAGCTTTTTCTTCCGTTTTTAACATTCATTCTCAGCTGGATATAAAGAAGATATTTGCTTTTAGTTTCTGATTTCGTTACCTTAGACATATTTCTCATCACCAGATGAGAGCCATCAGCAGTTTCCGCCTTGATTAATAATTTCCCTTATGTATGTAAAATTAGCTGCAGTGACAAGGGATGAAGCTCTCATCTGATAAAATAATGACTGTTGGTCATGCTGAATGTATCTATTTCTTTATCCATAACTAGACCTAATAAACAGAGAATAGTACAAAGATGTGCAATAAAACAACAACAAATAACCAAGCAGATTAATATGTGTACTGTTCACATGCAGGTTCAGCTGATGGGCATTTTTAAGGATATAATTTTTACAACATTTTTGAAGGATAATTAAGTTTTAACATACATCTATTCCTCAAAATACTTAACCTTTGTGTATTTGTCAAGCAGTTGCCCACGTTTATTAGCACCTTGAGTAAAAAGCCTTAAATTCATATTTTATTGCAGTAAAATAACTGGAAAGTTTATAAAAAATTGACTCTTTGATTTGAGTGAATTTATTAAGTGTGTTTACAAATATTTGTTTTAATCAAATTACTTGTGGCACATTTATTGATGTCTTGATACCTTGACTTTCTGTTCTCAGGTAGCATAAGTATAAATATGATGTGACTTAGATGTTTATCTTCCCATAAAACACATCGATCTGGTTGGTGAGGAAAATCAAATAATCTCCAAATCTCATTGCTCAAATCTTTATAAGAAGGGCAAATCAAATGATTTGACTGATTTGACAGTAGATCTGACTGTCACAGATCTGCTGTCACAAAAGTAAACATGTGGATTTTGATAAACTGGAACTGACTGGTTTGGTTGGATGCGACTAAAATTGAACTTTTGGGCACAAACAAAGATGGGTTGAGTCCACAAAAATTGTACTGAAGTAAGAATAGCACTACTTCAACTTATTTTTACTCAAATAAAAGTAAAAAGTACTCCAGTAAAAGTAAACAGTATTTGGTAGAACGTCTACTTAGGTAACTGTTCAGAGCATCCGATTCAAAATTTTGCAATGATGATGATCAGACAGACAAAAAATATAAAGTTCTGTGAAAATTCTGGTGTTTTAAAGATTAATATTAATTCAAGTAAAGAACATAATTATAAAATAACACATTTTAAGCAGCAAAGACTCTTTTCCAAATAAATATTTTCCATAATTTCATAATATAAAAGTTATGAAATCAGTGTTTGTTCTTCATTCAGTGAAGTTACTCATAGTGGGTAGAGTATCCAGATGTTTCACTCAAGTAAGAGTATTGATAGTTCATAATAAAATAACTCGCGTAAAAATAAAAAGTATGGTGTAAAAAAAAGTTAGTCAAGTAAATATAGCTAGTTACAACCCACCTCTGGAAACAAATATACTATTTGGGTATGAAACATAAGATGGAAACAGTTAAAATCAGATATTTACATACACTATTTAAAAAAAAAAAGAAAAGGCTACAATTGCATGTAAATTGGCATAAGCGAGCCCAGGACTCTAGAGTAGGGGTGTCAGTCCAGTCTCCATTTCTCCAAATCAAAACTAGACGTTAACTTCATAAAAACAGTTTTGCTCACAATGTTTCTGTGTTGTTGTTTTTTTAACACTTTGATGCATGACTGCCTGTTTTTTGGGGATGGAGGGTTGTTTTGTCTGAAGCTTTGGTCTCAGACAGACTGAAGTTGCTCAGATTAAAGAAGCTGAGCTGATACAGGGGAGATTTGTTAAAGCCTTATGTCTGAGCTGCGTTATCTTGTTACCCCAGTATTTCTCCCCGCTACCCCCCACCCTTATCTCTATAATTCCCTTGCCATTTTTTCTGTGTTTTTGCTTCTGTTTATATAAAGAAACCTAAAACGAGGATAACTGAGAGCAAAGGAAATGTTCAGTAAAATGTGGAAAATATATTTAAGCAAGTATTTTACTTGCAGATAATTTCTTACTTGGCTTTTGTATGAAAGTAAATGCCTTTTTGCTGCAGTTATGTGATCTTTCAATTGAGTCAGTGCTTTTTGTAGTTCCTAAAGTGATTTTTATTATGAGTCCTTGAAGCTATGCAAAGACTTTTAGTATTTTTTAATGAGTTTTTGCTGCTTTTCCTCTTGTCTTCTCTTTAGTCCTGTGTCTAACCTTGGCAGTGTATTTTACTGTGAGTGCCGAAATAAATAAGGAAAGTTGATCAGGACAAATAAATGTCAGCGCTTAAAAACTATCTCCAGCAGATGAACAGTTCAAGAAAGCTGTCTTGTCACACTGTTATTATTCCTATCTTTCTTGTAATTCAGGGATGTACAAAGATATGCTACTTTATGTATATATTGCTCAAATAGAGCTTTTCTCCACATCTAATCTTGTAATATGCAGAGCATCAACTCAGACTAGAGACAGTATATTAACTTAATTCACATTTCCACTGCTATGCTACACAGAAGCTTTGTCTGTATAGCATAGCAGACTGCTCCAACAACAACCACAAATGAGTGAAGCCAACTGAGCGGTGCATTTGGCATCACTCACATCGGCATGCCAAATGCTTGAAGTGTCTCCAACTGATAACTTGACTCTTTTCCCGATTCTTCCCCTAATTATTTACTTTTTACTTTTTTTCAACACCACTAGATCAGTTCTTCTGTGTTTCTTTTTTGCGTGTAATTGGAGACACTTAAATAGATAAAATTGAATTGAATGATATTTACATTAAATTAAATTTACATTTATATTTACATGTTACTTGTGGGCATTCAAAAGTAAGAGGGTTATTCAACTTTCAAGTGTTTCAGGAAACATTTTCATTCAGGTAACTTCTTTGAAATAATATTCCTGACCTCAGCGTTCAGCTGTGCTTGCTGCAGCATGTTTAGCATTAAGATGCTATTTTAGGCTTGAATAACTTCATTTAGCGGAACTTGAACACAACAATAATCTTTTCCTAAAATTAAAATTAAAATTTTAGGAAAAGGTTATTGTTTTCCTAAAATTCCCTCAGATTTGTCAGGATTTTCTGAAGCTCTTGTTTTACTGTATTATATTCATCCAACAGGTGTGTGACAGCGAATGGCATCATCTGTCCCTCAGTGTCCAGTTCCCATCAGTGACGCTGTATGTGGACGGCGTCACCTTTGACCCGGCCCTCATCCATGACAACGGCGCCATCCCGAACCCCGCGCCCCGTCAGAGGATGCTCATCGGTGCCTGCTGGGGTCCGTGTTTTCATTTTTAAATTCATCCAAAGCAGAAATGTCATTTTAACAAATATCACCAGCAAAGGCAGCCAGCTGGGCCTCATGACGCGTCTCAAGACGCACCGTGAGGGCATACTACATCGCGCTCCTCACTTTACTCAGTGTGGCTGCTACGTCTTTTCTTTAAGGCCTACTAATATAAATGAGTTATCAATTATTTAGAGCAGCAGAACAACACAGGGGGCAGGCAGCTCAGAGACACTTAAAGCAGAACCGCTTGTTAAAATGGGAAGCTCTGGCAGCCAATTACCGTAGGAAAGACACAAACACACATACGCACGTTCAGTGTTTCATCCACTGTGTCTGCTGCCTGCATGGTGGCAGCTGCTGCCAGATAATGAGGAGACGTTGCATTTTTGAAGATCCACTATAGTTTTCTCTCTTCTGCATGCTTGTGGTATTTATTTATAGTCTGTCTCTGTATTTTTCCTGCTTTCTGTATATCTTTGCACCCTCTGTCTGTTCGCACCATGCCCCATTGAAGTGTCTGTCTCAGTACGGCTTATAGTTTTCTGTTTTTCTGCCTCTCTCTGTGGTTTTCCCTACAGAACCCGAAGAGAAGCAGAAGGAGATACTGAACAACACAATCCCAGAGGGAAAAGACTCAGGTGACCTCCCTGTTTCAAAGAAACACTCGGCTCATTGTCTTTCCTGTTGCTGATGCAACAACAAAGTGCAAATTACAAGCTGGTGAGACAATATCACATATGTTTGCACTTCAGTGAAGTTTGTGGGTGGTTACCATGGCCTGCTGTCAGGGGTGACGGTGCGTCCTGGCAGCGTGGAGCCGCACAGCGTGGTGGAGTGCTTGTACGCCTGCAGGGAGGGGCTGGACTTCGGAGACCTGGAGACTCTCGGTTCTGGGATGAAGGTAACGCCTCAGGAGAGCTGCAGGTTACCAGAACTGTGTTTGCTGCTGCAGGCGGTGGTGAACATACAAAATACCTGATTATCTACTGAGATATTTTCTACTTTTGTTTGGATTAAACCATAAAAAGGTTGATTTTAAAATTTGGGTAACCTATTATGCTTCCTTGAACAGGTTAGGATAGGTCAATAGAATACACAAAACATGATCATTACATCTTTTTGCACAAAATTATTCTTATACAATCAGATTTTAGTCTGGTCATTTCTGCTTATATTGAGCTATCAGAATGACCTGTTTCAACTTATTTAAATCCAAATAAGCTGCTGGCCACACCGCTTAACTCAACGTTTACACTTGCAAATGAAAAATGTCTGCAAACTGCAAAATTATACAATCTTTGAAAAGCAGAAGTAGAGCTTTCTGCACAACCAACAAGAATTCAACAAGTGGTTTCTGGATGGTAAGTCGACAACAAAAAACTGAATCAGTCTTTTCCAGCAGCCATTGTACAGCGTATACAGTGGTAAAACCAGCTGACCAGATGTGCTAGAGCTCCACTAGGTGACAGGGCTTGGCTTGGGTTGCTAGGCAATGGCACAATGCCTGTTCAATGTGACTTAACAATCTGGAGGTTTTTGAAACAACAAATTTTCCAGACATCAAAAATCATTAACTTATTGCGAAAACCAGCCAGGTGGATTTTTTTCACTGTGTATATTTGCCATAATATCCATAATAGTGCTCTATTATGGATATTATGGGAGAACTATACATAGTTTTAGAGATTTTCATGCCCCTGTGTTGTGTGTCTCGCTGACAGACTATGAGATTACTGATGACTTCAAGGGTGCTTCTTTCACTGGATTTTATTTATGGGGTATTAGAGTAAATGTAGCTTAACAGAAATACTCTTTAAGCTTCTCATGTTTTTTTTGTGAAAGATTATAGAACGCTATATATAATTTCCATTTTCTTCATAGTTATTTTATACTTTCTGCTGGTCTTTGAAATAAAATCCACTGAAAAATAAATGGTATTTTGTGGTTGTAATGTGTCAAAATCTGAGGATGTGAATACTTTTGCAAGGCACTATATGTTAAATTTTTGTATTGCTTTGAATTAACCTGAAGGTTAAAAGTCTAATTTGATTTCACAAAGGGGCAACTTGTATGGTAAAATGTAGAATACTTGTCCTTCCAGGTCCATGTGAACCCCAGTCAGTCGGTCCTGGTGCTGGAGGGAGACGACATCGAGAGCTTCAACCGAGCCGTTCAGCAGGTCACCTACAGAAACTCGCTTCGCTTCGCCACCCCTGGAGTCCGACCTCTCAAGCTCACCACGTCCCTCAGGTAGAAGAACCCTATAACTAATAAAACCGTTCTATGAAGTCTAAATGATTTGCAGCACCACAGAAAATTTAAAGTGACATATCTTCTCCCAAGAAAAACTGAATGTAGCTTGGAAATTTGCCGATAAACTAAGATTTCATTTAACTGTGAAAAGGAAACATTTGATCCCTGAGTTCTCTTAATACGTAAGGCAAAAAGATTACACTTTCAGAAGAAAGAAATATATCAAAAATAAATGCCTATGAAAAGCAAATGCAGAGACCTTTAAAGAGTTTTCTAAAGAGGTCAAAATAGAGCACAAAGAACACACCAACAAAATTTACATCAACAGCTGTTGAAATAAAGACAAATTGTTCCACACTATAAGTGAAAGTGAATTATGGAAGAGGTTAGAGAGCTTACATTTTAAACAAGATATTTACACACATTTCACAAAAACTATTTTTTCTCACTGTCAATAAATCCGACTGAAGACTTCCTTTACCAAAATTATTACTAATTGAATATCAAAATAATGACAGAGATACATGTTAATTACTTTCTTCAGATTGAGAAAGTTGCATACACAAACTTCACTATGACTTTAAACAGTTTGATATGAAGTCATGACTTTGTCAGCATTGAATAAGTAAATTAGCTTTAGTTTACGCAGCATATGGACAGAAACACAAAATATTCACAGCCAACTATCATTTAACCGGACCTATTATTGCGCAAATTAACAAGAGAATCTGTCTGTTTACATTTGACTTTTTGTTGATTAGAAACCACACATTATCTAGAGTGTCTGAATTTATGATATAATAAAGCCTAGTCACATCTGCTTAATCACAATTGTCACTTTTTGTGTCGCAAGCAGCAAGAAGAAAAGCTAAAACTAGCTGAAGCACAGGAGAAAAACCTCCACAATATATGGTTAGGGTTAGGGATAGGAGCACAAATTACTTCTAAAATCTGTTGTATATGTTAAATCAGTTTAAATTATTTTGCAATTGAAACATAAATATGCATTTTTTTAAAGCTGGAAACAAAGCAGAAGCTAACGTTCACCAGTGTCTGAAGATCTTGTGAGAGAAACAAGCAACCAGCTCTATGGAAACAATCGAGAAAAGCCCAACGGTCAACATAACGTACTGTGTAAAACAGAGGCTGCTTGTGAACAGCATAAATATATGCACTTATTATGACATTATACATTAGAATCATTTTGCTGTTGCTTAACACTTTTATGATAACAATTTTACATAGTTTAAGTTATTTGAATAATTTATACTTTTAAACTCTGACCAAAAGGAAAGTGCAGTTTCCACACGTATCACATTGAACAGGAAGGTGGAGTTTTTATTTATCCACATATATTTTTTGCTTCTAGCATGGTGGGCACGTTTTTCTTGATGCAATGTGTCTCATCGCAACATGCCTTTGAGACATGCCAGTACACTCTCACTATTTATTATATTTTTTCCCATATTTTTCCCTCTTACTGCAACTCGTTCTCACGCCGTCTCATCACTCGTGTGCCTGTCACTCTGGGCTCTTGGGATGTGCTGAGTCAATTCAGGCAGGCGCAATAACCAGGAAATGGCGGCGTGGAAAAGACAACCAAACGGCTCCTGTTTGCTTTGTTGTGGGGAGCTGGTGCGGGTTTTTATGGGTTTTTCTCAGAAAGAAAGCCAAGGCCAGATAAGCAACCTTACACTCAAAAACAAGCCCAAAACACCAGCAACTCATGAGATTTGCAAGAAACTTTAGGAAAAGACAAGCCCAATAATAAGCTGACCTTGAAAGTTGGTGAAGTCGCATGGAGTCGGTTGATTTATCTGTGTAAAATGTATGTTATGCATTTTATTTAGAGTGGAATTAGGGCAAAAGAAAGGAAGAGCGCCTTATTTTCTCAGCGTTGCATTTTTCCATTGAATGGGCAGTCGGCCTCTGCACAGGTCTGATGAAAAGATTCACTAATAGTTTAATTAATACCGAACATTTACTTTTCCTCAGCTGTCAAAATAAATGACCCCTTTGTGTGTTGCACTGCTGCTTCTTCGCTTCACAGAGTCCATCTAACCCGGACCTTGACTCGGCTGAGATAATGACTCATGTGCAGTAAAGGTGGAACAGAAATACATACTAGCAGAAGATAACAAAGAATATCTAACCTCTTTGGTTTGCCTTCAACTAACTTGTTCTTTGATAGTCAACAGCAGGTGGAGTCTGTTTATTTTTACGTTGAATTAAGGTGAATGTAGGTTAAAGTTAAATAATAAATCATGACTGCATGTATATATTGAGTCTGTGCAAACCTGTATCCTGTTCCAGCTGTTTTTTAACTTTACAGATGTTTTACTGACTGTACATGTGTAGAAACATATTGTAATAGCTGTTTCTCTCCGGTTTTAGAATCTGAAGTGTGAGTTTTTATGATTGGTGTGATGCGGCAGCAAAGTTCATGAGAGAATCTGAATGAAGAAAAAACTTTTCCCGAGCTTCTGCTGCTTCCCTGTAGGGCACAGCCAGCCTGCACTTTCACCAGCAGCCTGTGCAGATATTCTCATTGCTATCTTTAGACATGAATGTTTTAGTCGCATGTTTTTATAAGATTAAGATGATCATGAAGTCATGCATCAAGTTGATGGGCTTTTTTTATCTGGCAGTTTAAAGATCCCAGGGATTCAAGGGCATGGACAGATTTTTTCCCCCACTTTGCTTTCTGCTCAAGGAGAGTACTTTTTATTTTTTTTCTTTACTTTGCCATGTTTTATTGCGTGTGTGAAGCTTAGACTGATTTGAGCCCAGGAGTCAACCAGATGGCTGAACAGCAGGCCCTTCTGGAGAGGCCGATAGAAGCAGCTGCTTACTCTGATAGTGGATATATAGCACACACACTCACACCACTTAATCAGCTTAATACCCTTTCACATATGATGGTGAATTTTAGGGCAAACTGGTAAAGAAATTGTAGCAATTTGTCATTGATTCAGTGTTTTTTCTCTTCTTCTTGCAGGAAAATTACATTTTACACACCAGAAATGTGTTTACGCATTTGTTATTTTCAGCATCACAACAGATAAATGGCGACGCGGCCACAGTGGAACAGCAGAGCAGGGGAATAGGTTGTTTTTTTTAATACTCTGCCTTGCTTTCTGCAGCTATTCTGCTTGGAGTTGAATCCTAACATGAAGGTGACACTGTTTAACCAGTAAAATAAAACCAACACTGATGAACTGTGAAGATTTCGTTTAGCATGTCACACTCTGTTTAAAGATGTCGGTGCACATGGGAAGAGGAGGAGTGAGCTGTCAGAGAAGCTTGCCTAAAGTCATGTTCAGCATCGGTTTGATCTCCTCCCCATAAGCCTCTGGGCTTTTTAAAAATTAAAGCCAAAGAAAGATTCCCAAATTTAGTCGCTATTCGCTGCAGCATCCGGAAAACCGAAACGAACAACAGTCGGATTCACTGATATGCTTGATTTAATTTTAAAGTTGACAAATTGTCTTCCCCTTATCACCACACCATAAGGAGCCTTAAACGAACAAAAAAAAGAAAAGAGAAATACAGGAAGGTTTCTGCTTCTGCCACGATAGTTTGGTTAATTAAAGAATAAACAGTCTTATTATCATCATCATCATCATCACCCTTCTGGGTATCTATACACACTGTACACAGTTTAACCCAATCAGTTTATTAAAATATCTAATCTGTCTCTTTAGTGTCTAAAACATAAATTTCACCTTTTTATTGAGTTAACTGCATTTGGAAAGAAGAGAAAATGTCTTGTATTTTAATAACAGAAATTTAACCACCTGTATCTGTTTGTCTCCTAAAATGTCTTGAGATGACGTGTTTTGAATTGCCGCTATATAAATAATACAGGCTGAATTGAAATAAAACTTGGAAATAACAAAAAACATCACATTAATCACTGTCCACTTGTTCCTGATTAACAAAATGTATGGATGTATGTAGCCTTTCAGATTGAAAATCTCCAAATGCAAGAGAGACCTGGGCAAGACTGGCAGCAAAATACTGACAATTACGAATCATAGCAACAACAGATATCAAAACCCAATTAAGATACAATATGGATAATAAACGAGGAAAAATAGACAAAAGCAAACGCAGCCATAACAGTAAATGTAGGACTAAAATGCTACAAGTCCAAACATTTACAAACAATATTTTCTTAAGAAACTGATTAAGAGTGACCTTAAATATATTAAAATAGACGACTTCCTTCAACTTTAAGTCTTGATAAGTACCGAAAATAATAACTGGTGTTTATTGAGAGATTTTATCAAAAGATAAATTGTCTTTTATGCACTGTAAAAAAAAAAAAAAAAAAACATTTCTAATTTATGGTACTATATCGGCAGCTGTGGTTGCCAGAATTTTACGGTATAAATGCCGTAAAATTCTGGCAACCACAGCTGGTAAATTAGCTGTAAATTAGAGACATTTTTTTTACAGTGTAGATGAGAACGTAAAGTTTTCAAGTGTCTGTTTGGTTTCCAGATGTAAAGATATGGATTATTATAATGGTCTAATTCAGATTTATATGACCTATAAGAAAAATGTTTCAGAGCTGCCAGGCTAATCCACCAGCAACAGAGAATATTTACTACACTTTACTTTTTACTTTTATTTAGGAGAAGTATTGCTAATCTCACCTCAGTAAAGTTTCTGGATACTCTACACACTGTGAGTAACTTTGCTGAATGGCTAAAACCTGTTTTAACCAAAAATTCACCAGACACACACCTGCAGTTTTTGTTAAAGTTCAATAAAATTAAAAAAAATAATTTGGAAAAATCTTTCTTTTGCCTGATTTTGTTATTTATATCAATTATTTTCATTTTCGCCTTTAAAATACCAAAATGTCCACGTAATTTTATATTCTGATCTACCTCATGATGTAATTTTTAAATATTAAATGTTTGATGTTTTGATCAGTTGCTCAGTACATGAGTAGACTTTTTACTAAGTACTTTTTACTCCAGTCATTTTTTAGATGGCTGCTTTTTACTTTTACTTGAGCAAAAACATGTTGAAGCAGTGCTACTCTTACATAAGCACATTTTTTGGGTACTCTACCCTCCTCTGGTAACTTGTGATCTTATGTTTTCTGTTAAAGTCCAAATTTGCGGTTTTGATGGTAGAACACAAACACTGAATTATTCTGCTGCAATGAAATGTGTTATTTTAGTGTTTACCACATGTTTCAGTAAATTTAAATGGACCTATATTTGTCTTAATTTCATAGGTTGGATGAATACTCCATTCAAAGGCTGTAAAATAACTCTGTTTTCTTGTTTGTAATTCTCTTCCAGGTGTTTCAATGAGGAAAGCTGCCTGTCACTGAAACAGCTGGAGGGATACCTGGTGGTTCTCCAGCCCGACGCCCCTCAGATCTCTCTGTCCGGGGTTGGCCCACATCTGGCCCGTCCGGCGCCTGAGTTTGAAGGACCCCGCGGCGTCCCCCTCTTCCCGGAGCTGCGGATCGTCTGCTCACTGTCACATGCTGTCAACACAGCTGCACAGGGCATGGAGGGCGGAGGTGAGCAAAGATATGGAGATTTAATGTTTATAATTCTTGAAACGTCTTTTAATTTCTACTCAGAAATGGGATTGTTTATGTGTGTTTTTTTCATATTCTGCATCGCCTCTTAGCTCTGATGTCGGATGCCGTGGCTCACACTTTGGACGGATGTGAGGTGCAGCCGCTGGGAGAGGAGCTGAATCCAGAGCGGGAGGAGCTTCTGGTGGACATGGACGTTGTGCGAGAACGAGGACTGGATATCATCAATACCACCGCTTACATCGCAATTACAGGTACTGCTGCTCTGCAATACATTTTTAAAACTGTTTTATCTTTGTTGATTCACAAAGAAGCAAATTTTACTAAGAATATAGTAAGGCTGGACGATATGGTTGAAAACGTATCATGATATAAACATTTTATATCAGTCAAAGTTGATAACTGGCTATAGGTAATTAATGAATAGTTTTTTGTTTTAAATAACTGAAATACAGCCAGACTTTTTTGTTTTATTCAAAGTTTTTACTCCACAAAGTTGTTTTTTGTCATTATTTTTATTTTTAAGCCGTTACAAGGCACAGTGGCGAAACCTTAAACTGCCGCTGTGCCAGTTAGTCAACAAGTCGTAGCTAGGCAACCAAAGACCGAGTGAGTTGCTAGGCAACCAAAGAGTGAGTGAGTTAGTAGATGCCACTAGCCTTGATTAGTTTGCTGTGAGAGGTTGAGCGGTTAAACTTTTTCCTCTGCCTACATCTCCCAGAATGCTGTGCGGTGAGCAGTGTGAAATGAAAACTGTGCATAAAACAGGAAAGGTCACACTGCCAGTTTGGCTGTATTCCAGATATTTAAAACAATAAACAAATCAATAATTATCAGTATCGACTGATATGAAGCTCTTACATCTTGGCCCGTTTTTCAGCCATATTGCCCAGTCCAAGCCCCATTTTAACGCATTGTTGTGCTCTGTGTTAGGTCTCTAGCACATTCCTTTATATTTGGGGGTATTGTTAGCAAAATGTGCTGAATACATAATACACTGATATTTTTGCAGGGAAAATCACCTTTACTTTCATTCATCTTCCAAGGTCTGGATTTGCTGCTTTGTGTTGGTCTGCTATGTAAAATCCCAGTAGAAGTGGAAAAAGTTCAGGGTGTATGAATGTTTTTGCAGGGCAGGATATTTGTTTCTGTTGTGACTGTCCAAACATTGTCTCCCTGTCTTCCTTCTCTTGCCTCTGGGATCTCCTTTCCTATCCGTCTCCTCCAGGTGCTGAATCCATCTCTGTGTACGAAGACGTACTCCGCTCAGTCCGGTACCGCCTGGCCAGAGGCTCTGGCCGCTTTGAGAGGCGGTTCCGCCTGTCATGCTCCGAGATGAATGGCAGATACACAAGCAATGAGTTGACTCTGGAGGTAATGAGAAACATTGCTCAAACAACATCCATAATAGCTTTCAGATCTTAGCCTTGACCTTTTTAAGCATTTTTCCAACAAAAGCTGGAAAGCTGATGATAGTGATATAATGAATGTTCTGTATTAACTGGGTTGCTTTCTAAGTCATAAAGTTATAACATTTTCACTACTTTCAGGTGAACTTCCTCCACTCTTTGGAAAGCCTATACCACCCTTCCCACCTGCTGGCCTCACAGCAGCAGTTCCTCCATCCATCTCATCACTCTGGAGAGCTGAGTGGACACACCTTGCCGAACCCACACCGCAACTCAGGTAATATTCCCTTAACCGCCTGATTGCCAACTCATTTCTTACTCTAAAAGCGTTCTTTAAACCTTCCATGATGTAGCAGAAAATTTATTAAAGTGACCTATTATGCTTCCTTGAACAGTTTAGGATATATGTATTAACTATATAAAACACTTTAATTACCTTTTTTTTACACAAAATTATTCTTTGATAATAAGATTTTAGTCTGGTCAGTTCTGGATATGTTAAGCTCCTTTCAGAATGAGCGGTTTATGGTGTCTTGTCACTTTAAATTGAAATAAGTTGCTGCTGGTCACACTTCCAAACTCTTGCACATGAAAATGGCTGCGAACAGAGGCACAATTATGCACTCGTACATCTTTGAAAAGCAGAAGTGGAGCTTTCTGCACAACAAACAAAATGCAGCAAGTGGTTTCTGGATGGTAATTAAACAACAAAACACTTTTTCTTTTCTTTTCCAGCAGCCATTGTACAGCGCATGTAGCGGTAAAACCAGCTGACCAAATGTTAGGTTGTGTTGCTAGGTGACAACACAACCAGTTACTGGTGTTGCTAGGTAACGGCACGTGCCTGCTGATTTGATACATTACATTATGAAGGTTTTTAAAACCTTCATAATGTAGGTTTTAAAAACCTACACCAAAAAACACTAACTTATTGCCAGTAACCGGCTGGGTTCTTTCTAAGTGCTTGAGCTGTTTTTAGAGGCAATTGAGACCCAAATGGAAGTACAACAGAAAATGCTATTAAAAAATGTGTAGCGTAAATTTTTAAATTAGCGGTTGCTTTAGTTACAGTCCCAGGCGGCTGGTTCAGCGTTCATGAAAAAGTGGCGGTTGATCTTGTTATTGTTTTAAATGACTGACACAAAAATACTCTGAAAATCTGCCAGAAAGATTTGACATTAGGCTGGGCCTCCATGCACGACTCCCAGGTGTGACATTGAGTGGATCGCAGAGGCTTGCAGAGGGCAGCCAGGCTTTCTGAGCTGAATACCAAACAGTGAAACCCAAACTGAAATCCCGGAGGTTGACAGAAGGTTTGGGTCAAACAGGTGAGCAGGTAGGATGGCAGGAAGGCTTTTGATAACGGACCGAGCATCCTGACTGAGGCAAACGGCTGGTTCAGTTTTCAAACGCTGCAGGACCAACACATATAGCAAAATGAGTGAAGAATCACTGGAGTTTCTAAAAATGTAAAATAGTGAACAGATCTAAACTGTTGTCAAGCACCTGCAAGTCAAAATGAGGAGTAGAGGAGGGATGCTGCAGGAGTTGGTTCTCCTTTCTTTTGCATGTGGAGACAAAAGAGACACTCAGAGTGAACAATCAATAATGTAAAACCAAAGATTTAACATTAACGTTTTTCTCAATGCTTAAAAATGTTAATGTTGTTGTAACAGAGCTGTTAAATTTCTACTCTTTATTTCTCAGTCTTGCCTTTCAGTGATGCAGCTAAATGATTCTCAGTTTAACTTTTCAGGCACATTTCATGTTGTCTAGATGGAAAGTTTTGCCTTTTTTCAATAAAAGTTTTCTCAGAGGAACAGATTGATAGTAGCAACATGTCGGTAAACATGTTTGACTTTCATTAAGATTGAATCAAGAAACAAAACCATTTAATTTGTCCTGATTAGAGATAAAAGAACAAGTTGTCTCCTGTTTAATGATCTCTCAGCTAGTTTATGACCATCTAATGAACTAGTCTATAAATACATCTTTAAACTTAATGCAGTTCCATAAACGGCTCCATGAGTCACCAGGATATTAATGGATCTGGAGGAGAATTTCACAGGAATAGAAACCCTCATTTTGTGACATAGTTGGCAGGACCTCCGTGTGTTTGAGCTGAAATCTTAATAATACAGCTCCGTAACGACTGAGGTAAATTTCATTCAGGTAATGTGAATATTTAAACTAGCAGGACAACTTTTAAAGTCTTTTGTTGATTGCACTAATGATACATTGACACCTGTATCTTATAAAGATCAGCTGCAGCCAGAAACATTTTCTCACATCATAACCACAAACTCTGATGTATTTTATTGTTGTGATAAACGAGTGGCTCTTAGAATCTTCTGCATAGGGTCTTAATAACTCTAGCTAAACATTATTAAGAACCCAGCATTTCTAATATAAATAAACCAACAAATGTGGGTTTAAGCTGATTTTCTTTTTTCAAGACATACATCTATTGAATTTCCACTAATAAATGACAGTAAAAGTGCCAGTAATGCTTTTTAAAATATATTTTTCTTGACAATTTTTTACATAATTTTCCATCAATATCAACTTTCCATAGAAAGAAATTTATCCAGCCTCTTTCTGCAGAAGTTTTATGTTTTTCTTTACCTAAAAATAACGACATTGCGTATCGCAGTGGCTGCTGTCCCAAGTTTGTTTCCCTTTGCCGCATGTCTTTCCTTCCGTCTCTCTGCCCACTTTCTGTTGCATTATTGTAAAATAAAGTCCACTAGTGCAAAAAAAAACAAACACAATTAATAAAAAATACACAACTGAAAATAGGAATAGATTGATGGTTCTTTTTTAAAAAGACATTTTTATTGTAGATATCCACCAAGATGTTCGTTTTCTTTATTGAAAAGGTCAAATAACATTTGCAGCCTGAAATGTGTTTAATTAGCTGGACTGAGCGTAAAATTGTCCCTTCAGATGGTGAAGAGGTTGCAGTGTGGCATTTCCGTTCGTCGCCTTTAGATTCACTGTTTGTCCCTAAGAAGTTGGCACATCTATATAGATACAACTTATTCTTTTTTGCCTGCTCTCTTTCACAAAAAAACTCAAACTCAGTAAGATTGGACAGAGGACGTCTCTAAACATCAGTTTTTGACACCAGTTCTCAAATTAATTTCAGTCTAGACTTTGACTGGACCATTCTAACTCATAGATACTCATCTCTAGAGACAGCATGGGCCATTTGGCTGGTTCTCTGATTGATACTCTGCTTGCTTGGTCTGTCAGTGTAGAGGGACGGCCATGTCTTGTCTTTTCCTTGTGACTAATTATGAATTAAGTTATCTTATCCATAATCTCTGCTTTTGACCTCTTCTCACCCTTTCCCCAAACCTATCTGCAATAGTCTTCAGGCTGGTGTTTGTTCATTAATGTTTCTCAACAAACCTTTACTCATCTACCAAGTAGAGGGCTGCACAGATAGAGTTATAATAAAGAATAATAAAGGGGCTAAATTTAAATGCACACCACACTTTTCAGATGCTCGTGTTCAAAACTTTCACAAAAAGCATGGAGAATTGTCACACTTTTTCTTCATTTCTTTTAGTGGTTCCTGGGGCAGCCACCGTCATCATTATGGTCTGTGTGGGCTTCCTGGTTGTCATGGTGATCCTCGGTGTCTTCCGAATTCGCTCGATCCATCGCCGAGGTGAAGGCTCCAGGGGCGGGGCTAAAGAGGGCAGCAACCAATGGGACGACTCGGCGCTCACCATCATCGTCAACCCGATGGAGGTAGAGATCATTTCCCGTTGATTGATGTCAGGATCAATCGATTTATTTTTTAGTTTATCCACTCCGCCCTCCTGTTTTCTCCCAGTCCTACGAATCCCGTGTGGGAATTTCTGCTGACACGGAGGGCGATGGAGAGGAGGAGGAAGAGGAGGCAGCGGAGTCACCTGATGACGCAAGCGACGACCAGCGGATCATCATCAAGAAGGAGGGCAGAGACGGAAACGCCCGCCGCTACTGAGCCGTATCTCTCCATAAATCAGCTCCCCAGTCACACACTCCGACACTTTTAATATCAAACTGACACCACTAGTATAAGGAATGTATGCTTACAAACACTTCGCACAACACAATCACCGTAATACTCTCGACGCTCAAACGCCATATGTGACCTATAGCCGACAACAGGCTGTTGTTCTCCACTTAAATGTTCAATGGCACAATGTGTACAGTTAATGTAATTTAAACAAACCCCCTCCACCAGAATCGTTTGTGGTGCACTCGTTCTAAAGCAGAAATTGGTGTCTGTGTAGTGTAATGCTGGTTGAAAGGGACTGTTTAATCATCAAGAAAAATATTGATTGTATTCTATCCTTTGTTAATGATAAGAATGAAGCAAAATGTCAGCTGGAACAAGGTTTTGAGTCGATCCTTAAGCAAAGACACAATCCTTGATCCCGACACATCTTTGAGCCTCTTTGTTAGACTCAGAAAGTCTGTGCACAAGCTCTCCTCTCCCTCTTTGCGTCATCTCCTCTGACCACAGACTGAAGGCAGTGAGATCAGACGCACTTAGCTATTCAGTGGAAACACCTCAATGTCCTCTGAGTTTTATTTCCATTTATGTAATGAAGTGGATCTCTGAGGTGCACACACCCCTGTTAAAATACATTTCAAAACTTTTTCCTACCACCAACGACATTTAAGCTGTAAAATTCAACAAGACAGATGCAATAATCTCACTGCATAACTCTGGTTCCTCGCATCTAACATATTCTAGAAGCGTCTTTTAATTTCAGCATTCAGCTCTTCTTGGTTTATCAGTGAAATGCTTTCTGTGATGCTGAGAAATAAAATCCATCTTGATCATCAGACATCAGAAGACTTTGGATCAGAGCTGACTACCATTTGGAAAAGTTTTAAATGATCAGTTTCCCTAGATGAAAGCCCCACAGCATTATGCTGCCTTCACTTAAGGTGGGTGGAGAACTCAAAAACTGTACTCAAGTAAGAGTAGCACTACTTCAACATATTTACTCCAGTAAAAGTGAAAAAGTAGCAAGAAGCTACTCAAGAGTAAAAACGTATTTGGTAAAAATGCTATTCAAGTGCTGAGTATCATTTTTGGATTTAATATCTAAAAATTACATCAGCAAATGGCCCAAAATATAAAGTTATGTGGAAATTTTGGTATTTTAAAGATCAGGATGAAAATAATTCATATGAATATGATTACAAAATAACAAAATCAGGCCAAAAATAAAAAAAAATTCCAAATTTATTTAATTAAATATAAACTTTAACAAGAAAACTGCAGGTCTGTGTCTGGTGAATTTTTGATTGAATTTACTCAGATTGGGTAGAGTATCCAAACATTTTACTCAAGTAAGCGTAAAGAATAGAGCATAGTAAAAATACTCCTAAAAGTAAATGTAACTAGTTACTACCCAACTCTGGCAACCAATGAGATGCTTTATAAAATATAAACTGTGGCTGTAACTAAGAGATAAAAACATCATTCTATTTTTGATTTATTTCTGGTTAATTAGATCCACTGTAATTGAGGATATGTGCATTAAAACTTGAAATTAAAGCAAAAAAAATAAAACGCGTTTGTTTCATGGTGGAGGGATAAAACCATATTACTGTGGCTTTGTTGAATTTACAGAATAAAAGTCACATTAGAGGTGAAGAATAATCAGAATTATCATTTAGGAGGGGATGTTCACCTTTGAGATCCAGTGTAAGACTGGTTTACTTTGCAGTATTCTGTATTGATCTCCTGATAACCAACCGCAGACCTCAACATCCAACACAAGCGCTCCTGCTGCAATACTCCAAAATAAAAGCCCCTACGCGCAAAAATTGACGTCGTCAAGGTTTCCGCTTCAAACTGGAGTATTGCAGCGCTGCAGCTTGTGCCACAAAATAAGAAAACAGCACCTTGACCTCTCTGACCTCCCTATAAATGACTCTCATGTCACTATTTCATTCGCTACACTGTACTGCAAACACACACAAACACACACAAGCACCATCCATGACCCCCACGACCCCTGCTGTTTCCAGAATGTCCGCTCAGCTTGGGCAGTTTTGATTGTATTGATTGTAATGAATTTTTCTGTACATACAACAATGACTATTGCGATATTATTGTTATTGCTGTTGTTCTTATCAATGCATTCACTCTTTCTCTTTTACTGCACATTTCTGAGAGGGAGCAGATTATGATTTATTTTTCCATTTAAGGAATCACATTTCCAGAATCAGAAAATAGTATAATGACGATAGCTATAATAAAGAGTAGTATTAGTGATAAGGATGATCATCTTTGGCTTGATGAGTGTATCCTAATTTGTGTGTGATATTGTTGTAATTTAAGAATTTGCATCACCAAAAAAAAAGGAGGGCACATTGTTGTGATTTTTCAATATGTCTTGCTCATTTTCTTTCATCGGGGGATTTTATTTTTTGTCCACATTTAAAAATAAATTGATTTTTTTTGTTGTTGTTGTTGTTGTTTTTGTTATTTTTCTGTTTCCTTCCTGCTCCATCTGTCATCTTTGGTTCAGTGAATGTACAACTGTGTGCTTCTCCTCACCTTCCCCTCCCTCCCAGCCTTTCTCCCCTCACCTCTCCCTCCGTGTCTCTTGCTGTCTGTCTGTGTAGCCTATTAATGTGCAGTGCTATAAGGCTCTCAGTGAAAAAAAATAAAAGGCCTGTTGTTTTCGAGTGTCACGTTACGAAGGAACAAAAATCGCATTGGTTAAAAACTTATATTATTACTATGTTACTATTTGAACATTACCTGTAATTAATGATACAATGCCGACATGGATTATGCTGAGTAATTGTTATTGAAAAGTGTCAGAAAACATTGCAAAATTCATAATAAAAACACTATATGACGTCTCCATGAGAAAGTTTTACTTTTTTATTTAAGGAGGGTCTAAAAATAACAATAGAGGAATGTTTCAAAAGGCAACATTGAAGTAAATCCTAGTTTGTTGCTTTTATGTAAAAATGTTTAAAGCTGCAGTATTTGACTTATTTTTAAAAAAATAAGTATTTACATATTTAAAACTTTATAACTATGTTATGACTGTGGTATTAGACAGGTAGTCTGTGAAAAGGTTGATTTCCCTGAGCTGCTACTGCTCAGTCGTGTCTTAGTGCTGCCAATCATCCTTGTGAATGTGCTAATGGCGGAAAACTTCATCTGTCATCATCAGTGGCTACGCTAACTATCCTTAGCTCTGCTGACAGGAAAACAGTAGTATAGCAAAAAAGGAAGCTGGAGGGAGGATTAGCAGCGCGCACACGTGGGTGATTGACAACGCTAAGACTCATTTACTGTTTCCAGTTTGTGGGAGAGGGCAGAGGAACTGTATTTTTTTCACAGATTATTATCTGTCTCATACTGTCACAACATGGTGACAGTTTCAACAAATATGTAAAAAAAATATATTGTTTATAAAAGTTGCTGCTGGAGCTTTAAGGGGAATGAATAATTAAGGTAATATAAAGCGAATACTTAGTTAATTGAGCTCCGAGTATTTCAGTAAAACAGTAATGTAACAGTATACATCTGCTTTAGTCATACCTTGAAACAATTTCAAATAACCCATGACATGCAGACTGTTTGAATCCATTATGCTGCAATCCCAGATTCTAGATTTATCACAGCCTCGGCCGTTTTCATTTTTGGCACATCGCGCTTCCTTACACTCAAAGGTAGATTTGTCATGGAAGATCCAGTCTTCCTGTCCATCTGGGATAACTTTACGCCCATGCAGACAACCTGTTAGTATTTTGACACTGAGTTGATGTATAACTTCCTTTTTGCATGTTAGTTTTACATTCCTTGGATTCAGTTTGTGTTGAAAAATAATGGTCTTGTAATATTTTTCCAAGCTTAACAGATCTCTGCAGCATTTTGTCTGAGGATCTGAAAGTCATGTACATTTAACAGCAGTTTGAAGCTTTGACCTATAAACAAAAACATTTTATTAAACTTTTTTGTATATACTTTATACAACAGAATAAAATAAAACAGCACACACTTTATTGATCTTTAATTTACAAGATACTCCATCCAAACTGTAAATACATTAAAACCATAAGTGACATAAAGTAGTAATAATATACATGACATGCAAAAAAAAAAATCAAAGATAGATCGATAGATAGGTATAGAGAGTGTGTGTTTATTATCTTATTTATTTATTTTAAGGGTCTTTCAGTGTCCTAAAGATAAATAATATAAATATAAATTGAATATATAATTATTATTATGTAAAACTATGTGAGTTAATCTATCTATCTATCTATCTATCTATCTATCTATCTATCTATCTATCTATCTATCTATCTATCTATCTATCTATCTA
>CAEGAE010058555.1:0-58355 GCA_903067095.1 Girardinus metallicus
CTAGGGACAATTTGGAGAGGCCAATTAACCTGACAGTCATGTTTTTGGACTGTGGGAGGAAGCCGGAGTACCCGGAGAGAACCCACTCATGCACAGGGAGAACATGCAAACTCCGTGCAGAAAGACCCGGGCCGGGAATCGAACCCAGAACCTTCTTGCAAGGCAACAGCTCTACCAACTGCGCCACTGTGCAGCCGAATTAAACACCATGCAGGTGAAAATAGATAAAAGGTGGGAAAGAGAAGTTAGACATAAAATGTTTCTAAGAACAGTTTATGGATGTTCTTAGAAACTTTTTTTTTTTGTGAAAAAGGGACATAAAATGGTTAATGAGTAACACAACTCATGAACTTATCACTTGTCATGAGTACTTCAATGATAAAGGCAGATTTCTATATTGCAATAGATGGGATAAATATAAATTACTACCCACCACATTCAGTGTGATCTTACCTCAATGTAGGAACTGAGTTCCCGATAAACCCTGTGAGCAGCCAGCACGTGGGACAGACTGGTAGTACAAGGGAAGGAGGTGGTCACAGCATGGCTCACTTCCGGTAGAGAAAACACCTTGAAGCCAAACTTCTCGTAAAGCTTCAGCAGCTCTTCATCAGGTTTCTCTTCGCCCTCGCACAGGACACTCCCCACTATGTAGCGACATTTCTCTGGAAGAATCTGAAGGTATAAAAGGAGGGAAATGTTTTGGTACTGTGTATTATTTTATTCTCCAATATCTTTCTGTTGAAAGTGAACTTATTCTCCAAAACTACTACTATTATTGTCCATTCCAAGGTTTAAACTTAAATCCCGAGGTGACAGAGCAGTTTTCTTTAGATATTAGATCTGCACAGGCACTGGAAATTTTTAATCATTCTTGATTTATGAACTCGATTTTAGAACACATTAGCCCAAATATTTTATCTCAGAACTGTTTATTTGTTTTTATTGTCTTTTAATGCTTTTTGGATTTTATTGCAACACTGTTAAAAGATAAATGATAAAAACAGAAGTGGAAAATATCAAAACACTGATCAGCAATTATAAGAAGGACTTGCAGGCTGTTGAAAATAAATAAATAAATAAAAATATTTTTTTTATGGATTATTCAAGAGGGTATAAAATCATTTGCAACAAACCATTTTAATCAAAAAGATTTTTTTTTTTTTTTTTTGTCAAAACTGATACTCCTTTAACATTGAATTATTATCTTCTGAGGTTCCTGTCTCAAACAAAACGAAGCTAAATGCCTGGTCAAGAGAATATAATTTTAATTTATATCAGCCAGGGATTTTAATAATTTTGGTCTTTCCTCTAAATGTACAACTATTAGAAAATATCTGTTGTTTTTCTCTGTCCTTGAGTTTACAAACCTCAACAGAAAAGAGGATACTTACTATTAAACACAGTCACATTAATAAGAAAACTATTGCATCTTAAAGAACTGGTATGAGCAAGCAAGGCTTTCAGCCGATAACAGGATGGCTTAAAGCACTACAAAAAAAGTCTCTCTATTTGATTTTTCTCAGTTTTCAGCTATTTATTATGGAATATGTTGGAGCTGGACATTTGGAAATGCTTTGCAGTCCTGGATGCCTGGAGTTCTGGTGGCATACCCCACCAGAAGAAGACCCAGATAAAAACCCTGGATATGCTGGAGAGACTATGTTTCCTGATTGGCCTGGGAATGCCTTGGGGTTCCCCCAGAGGAGCTGACCCAAGCGGCTGGGGAGAAGGAAGTCTGGATCCCACTGCTTAAGCTGCTTCCCCCACAACCCAACCCGGATTAAGTGGAAGCTAACGGATAAATGGGTGCAGCCTTTTGAAAATCTTGGTATCTGGGTAATTGGAAATTTCGGTGCTTGAAAGCCAGTGGACTGAACATTTAAACCTCTTTTACCTCCAACATCTGATTCAAGTCATTGAACTAACTCCTTAGTCTGTCACCAAGGTATGCAAGAGCCTAAAACTTATGCAGTCATTTAAAATCATATGTGCTTACATACAACATGTAAGACTCTGGCCGTCAAAGTCTTGAGTCGCCCTCACTTGTTCTCAAAAGCACACAAAGGCTGCTGTTTTTGTAATGCCAGCTGCACCCCAGACATCATACATTAAAATGTTAATCATTTTGTATTTGTTTAAAAATATTAGTATGATGCTATGTTTTCCTTTGCATTGTTATGGCTGCACTAAGCTTCAAGTTACTTCTTGTGAACCGTGGCTTTCAAACTTCAGTACATGAGTGATCTCTACTCTAGGAGAACTGACGATATTTTGTAGTTCCAGTTTGTTTTTGCCAAGTAAACTTCTTGCTCAAACTGTGATTGTTGTGCTAACGTTTTGCTTGATGCTGCACCAGCGTGAAGCTGTATGTGTGGAATTAAAAATATAAGGCTTTTGATTTAAACATGTGGTGATGTTGCAACCTTTGTATGGCCGTAAGTGTCACTAGGCAGAAGTCTGCCAGCTTTGGTGAACATCTTCCACCAGATGGCCAGTAGTCAGGTCACATATGTAGTGGCTCAAATTCCGTCATTGCTGAAAATCCAAGTTGAAGAAAGAAACTGCCTCATAATCTTCTATCTCAATATGATGTAACTATTTTAAATTAGAGAAGACAACTACTTTAGATTTTGTTTTACAACAGGACATAAAAAGTATAACTCATTGGCCCAGTCTCTACAGTCAATAAACATAAATTATTAGTATCCCCACCATCTGAACACTTATGCTGGACCAACAATTTTTTTTTTTTTTTAAATACTGGATCAGGACAGCGCTCCCGAGACCAGCAGAGCTTGTTTGTCTCACTTGGTGCTACTTAACGAGAGCAAACACAAGCTGGCAGTGAGGCTTGATCTCGCTCATTTAAAGGTAACTCTGCCAACTTTATGTCCGTTAACGTGCCCACATGTCTGCATGCAGATGTGATGGAGGCAGAACAGTCGCCGAGCTGGTTGTCAGTCAGAAACGGATCTGACAGAGAATTTCCCACTTGCGTCGACTCGCAGACAGTTTCTGTCTAACAGCCACAGATGGAGAGTGGGAGCTGTTGTTACAAGAGCACTTTTTGTCGCTGTGCTTCATGTTCCAGCCCACTGCCTTCTAGATTCTGTGACATCATTTTAAATGTCTGAGTTTGTGCGTTCCCAAAATTTTAAAAAACATAAAAATCAAGAGGTACATTATTAGATTTTAAATGTGATAAACATAATTAAGGCATGTTTAGTTTTCATTCAGTTGAATGAAAACTAAAAAAGATGCATAAAATAACACAGTAACTCTAAATAAGCAACTCTTATCAGACGTTGGCATCGAGTGCAGAAAAAGTCCACCCAGTTTGCCAAGATCTTATTGGCATGCAGAATGTTAATGCCTGGCACTTTAAGTATAATAGCCCACCAAATATTGAATCAGTTGGGATTGCAGCATTACACATTTTGATGCTATGATTCAATATACTCATTTCAACCCGTAGGTCAAGCAAGAAAGCTTGAGTTTCCATTGCCCGGGAATGGGTTAAGACCTGCCTGCTGCGGGTTTCTGCTGTGTGACCAGAGCGGTCTGTGGAAGGATGGCACAAAGTGGGCACAGATGGGAGCCAGCCACACTCATCTTCATGTCTCCCCCCCACTCCCTGTCATCCCTGCATAATTATCACATCTAACCTCACAACACTCTCTCCCCCTTGCATCTCCTTTCTCACATTCTGGGATATTTTTTGCCTCCACTCTGTTGCTGCAACACTGCGCGGTTTTCATTGTCCTGCTTTGCTCTGACAGCAGCTCTAGTGTCGTAACTCAAACCTATTTGAACAGTGCCCTTTAAAAATCAGCGTTATATGCCTGACAGCAGTGACTGACAACGTCTGTTTAATGTGAGAAAATCTGCCATCACTCGACACTGTGCTCTACAGTGAGTCAGAGAACAAAGATCACCTGCCGTTAACAGGGAAATTACTTATTCCAGCCAGCAGGAGGCATACCCACATCTGTTTACAAAGAGGCCATGAGTCACTGCAAACAGAAGCAGCCATGCAGCTGTGTTAGCATTGTCAGAATAAATTATCTCTATGACAAACTTCTCTATCTACAGTCCCATATGTGATAACCATGTTTTCCCGCCATCCATATTAGATCCTGTCTTTGCCCATTGGCAGAGAGCAGGCTTAAGTAAATTTAGTGACCTTTATATAGATGGTATTTTTGCTACCTTTGATGCCATTTCCTCTAAATTTTACTTACAGCGTTCCTCCCTATTTCGATATCTCCAGATTTATGACTTTGTTCATAACATTAGTCCTGGCTTTCCCAATTTACCTCCAAAAGGAGGAATAGACATAATTTTGTAAACTCCAACACAATGTAGGGATCTCATCTTCAAAATTGATAATAGCATCTCATCACTCAATACAGTAAAGCTCAATGAGATCAGAGCAGAATGGTCAGAAAAACTTGGAATACACATCTCTGATGAGACTTTGAATCAGGCATTACATAGAGTAAATGGGTCAACATCATGCGCTCGACTTGCACTAATTCAGTTCAACGTCCTTCATAGGATTCATTACAGTAGAGCCAGACTCTCAAGGATTTAGTCTACAGGCAGTAACAGCTGTGCTCATTGCCATATAGCTAAGGCAAATTTAACTCACATGTTCTGGTCCTGTAACAAACTGTGCAACTTCTGGTCCACAATTTTTCAGATCCTATCTGAAGCTTTTGAAATAGGTATCCAACCCAGTGCTGAATTGGCAATATTTGGAGTTCGAGGGGATGGTATATCATTAACACATGATTTTAAAAATGTACTGGCTTTTTCAAGTCTCCTTGCCCGAAGAAGAATATTATTAGCGTGGAAATCAGAACACCCACCCAAGGCTTCTCTTTGGTTGAAAGATTTGACCCTGCTCCTTAAGTTAGAGAAGATCAAATTTTGTGTTAGAGGTTTGATCCAAAAATTTTATAAAACTTTTATTTTATTTTGAGAGACTGGATGCCCTCCCTCTAGCGTGAAAGTCGCGCAGGAGCTGGCTCTGCTGTATGTGCGCCTGTGCCCCCGGCCCGGCGGCCTCAATGGTTCTTTGTGGTTCTGGTTATTGACAGTGACTGTCAACCTGTGCAGTTTTAAATATCCATGTCCTGTCTTGGTTTGTGTGCTCATGCTTGTGTGGACGCTTGTTTGCATGCGGTCCACGTCTTTGAGTTGTTCTGTCTTGGTCTCCTGGATTTCCATGCTTGTGGTTTTTCAGCCATATAATTATTGTCGTTTTTATTGTGTGCTGTTTTTTTTCCCCTTTGTTATATTTTTCTGACTTTATTGTGTTGTTTCTATTGTTTGCAGCTGGTTATGGATATTTGGGGAAGGGTACGGGACAAGAACAAAAAAAATGACATGTTTGCTTTGTCCCTGCGGTCAATGACCTGTTGTTGATGGATGATTAAATAAAATAAAAAAAAAAGAATAAATTATTGCCACAATGCAACAAAATACAGATCTAAAGTGGCTTGCAGAGGTACTCATATCAAATATACATTTTTTAATGTTACAGCAACCTTCAGTGTATTTTGTTAGGATTTTACATAAACTAACAAGAGATATAGCAAAATTGTAAGGTTGAAAGAAAAAAAATCTGAATAGCATCCATGCCCTTAACTCAATATGTTGTAGACCTACATTTTGTTGGAGAACTACTGGAAGTTTTCCCCATTCATTTTCACAAAATAGCTCAAGCTCAGTCGGATCGGATGGCGAGGCTCTGTGAACGTCAACGTTCAAGTTCTGCGTCTGTTTGATTCAGGTCTGGAGTTTCATTGAAACCATTCTTTTGTAGCTCTAGCTTTATGTTTAGGGTCACTGACACTGCTCAGCTCAAATCATTTAGTTTTCTTCCAGGCGTGCAATAAATGTATCTCCATTCACATTCCCATCAACTCTGACCGGTTCACTCCTCCTGAGATACGATGGGCCTTTAGATCTGCTTCTCTGATTAATGCTCTCCTTGCCCAGCTGGTCAGAATGTGTGGATGGCTATCTCTTGGCAGTTGTATTATATTTCATTTTCACAGTGATAGATGGTATGTTCAAAGCTTAGGGTACTGTTTTATTCACAACTTCATCCTTGTGAATAAATCACAACCCTTGGTCTTGGTGTTCAATAATGTTCTAAAGAAAAAAAAAAATCTCAGAGGCTTTCACAGAACATCTGGACCTAAACTTAAATTAATTTACACACGGATATATTTAATTTAATAATTAGGTGACACCTGACACTGTTTGTAATGGATTTTAATTAGGAGAGTCAGATCAATTGGACTGAACTGATGACTGTATGCACAAGTAACTTTCAAATGTTTGTTTTCCTTTTCTTATGCATTACTTTGTTTGTCTATCCCATGTCAAAGTGAAACATGCTCGTTGTTGCAATACTTTTGCTACATTTCTGCTAGAAAATGAGTTTAATTGATTTGCAGTGAACTTTCTTTTAATTGCGTTTTAAAAATGTTGCGGTTCTGACTCCAATTACCACTGCAATAAAAACGATAGCTGAACATCCATGCTGACTGTTTTCTTAGTTTGATTTTCTTTGTTTCCACTCAGAGTGATTTATCTGCAGATTGTTCAGGATCCCCGCCTCTCTCCTACATGGATGCATCAAGTGGATTGGCCTGTCAGCAAGGCTTCTGCACAGAGCTACTCCCTGTCAACATTGGTGGTCTTTGATAAGACACAACAGCAAGTATCCAAACACGGAGAGGGATAAACTGTCCTCCCACAGTCCTTCCCTCCCTATCTTATATCTCACTGCATCTCCTGCTCTCCACTCTGATGGACTAGAGTGTGTTAGCCAAACCAGTAGTTCGCTAATGATATCATTCAGGCCTCTAGCTATCATTCACATCCCACACAGTGGCAAGTACAAACAGCCGCCCCGACCGCATCTCATCTCTGCTTCCCTCTAGATAACACACCCCAGAGACAACAGACAATTAGGAGAGGGAGGAACATCACTCTGTGTACTTGACTTGTCTGGTCTTTTCGACCGCGGTTGTTTTGTTTGTCTGATACGCAGCAGCCACAAAAAGGCAGAAATTTGTTGGAGGCTGCTGTCCAAGCCGGCGGAGAGGTGTTTTACAAAAAGGCAGTGGGTGATTTCATTTTTCACAGGTAGCTGGGGGAAGCCAACTGGGACTTATTTGGCCTGAGTGAGTGGCAGAGTGTGCTAAATAATGGGAAGGCTGTGGTACTTTTACCTCAGTAACTGAACACTGACATGTTATGTTTCTCAGCGAGGCTGTCAAAAAAACAGATTCATATAACGAGGCCTTTTAAGCACCTCAAAGTGAATAGTAAAGAAGAACGCATGAAGACTGCATAAACTTTAAGGTGGCTCTGCAACACAAATGAAACTATTTCCACTTCTTCCTAATTCCCTTAAGCCAAGTCTTCTGGGACTTGTTAGAAGAAAAGTAATTTTAAAATAAGTTCTTTGCTTCAGGCTGTTAATGTGCCTTCAGATGGATAGACAGAAAAGAAATACATGGCAGGGAAACAAGTTATTATTAGGTGACAAATAATGAGGATTTATTCCCTTCATCCATTCTGCTCTCAGGCCAACATTGTATTTTCTTCCTGGTCAGGAAGGCTGAGTGACCATCTTTTTTTCCCTGTAGGGATCCTAGGAATGCAGTACTGCCCCTCCTCCACCTGTTACTATTCACTGACGAGGTACCCTAAATAACACCAACGATCCCTAGTGTAGGCCTGTCGCGATAAACAATAAATCAATTAATCGCACGATAAATAAAAACTATCGACCTCATTTTAATTATCGGCTTTATCAAGCTGAATGAAAAAAGGCTGAACTCCGGTGCTCTCCACTTACCCTCCTTCCTCATTTCCTTAGTGTAATGCCCAGCGCACACTACACGATCTTAGAGTTGTCGGCCCATTTTCAAAACCTGAGAGACCACACACCGGCCGACAGAAATCCCAGGTATGGCGGTTCTTTCGGGTTCGATCGTGTCGTGTGGTGTCCAACAATGGGCGCAAAATAATGGCTACAAGTCCAGTTAACTAATTTTAAAACCAGACATTAATCAATGCTTTACTACACTCTACCTGCAATGCATGTGGCTAGTGTCAGTCGTGACTGAATAAATATCATTATAACCTATTTATGTCACGTTAACGATGAACAGCTGAAAAGTTACCGGGTTTATCAACTGCGGTAGCAATTTCGCTCCAACTCCTCTCCTTGTCATTTCTGTGGATATCCTTTGCACGAAATATTAAATAAACATTAATGTTGTTTCCACATATCATCTCCGATGTCCGCTGGACTTCGGGTTGCGTCTTGTCAGCTGTTTGGGATTCCCCTCTGTGCTTTCCCTTCAAAAAGCACGGAGGGGAATCCGCGCTTTCTGATTGGCTACTTGTCACATTCAACAGGCTGCGTTAACGCGCCCAGTCGGGAAAAACCCCTGATTTAGATCGGAGCGGCCACGACGATCTACCGTAACACACCACACACTACAGGATGATCGGTTACGAAATCGCAAGAGAAGGGGGAAATCGGGGCAAAAGATCTTGTAGTGTGAACTATTGCATCAGGTAGTCGGATGTGCCCATCTTCTCTATTTAAATCTAATGATTCCTGAAGGGCAATATAATATAGACTTCATAATCTGCACTCTTTTGGTTGAATGCAGTATTTATTTTCACTTTGATTTTATGTTGTTTAGTTTCTATTCAAGTCAGTTTTTTGTTAATGGAGACTGAGGATCCATTTTATTTTTGTTTTTGGTTGTTTTGTTTATTTAGTTCATCATTTCCAGTGTTAAGTGTTCTTTTGAAAATAACGTGTATCTGTCTTTGGCAGGAAATCGCATGCATTATTACGTCATTTCCATTAAATCGGTGTAAAAAGGTCTTCAAACAATATTATTGTTCATCGCAATAATTTTCGAGACAATTAATCGCTCAGCAAAATTTGTTATCGTGACAGGCCTACCCTCGTGTCACTGACAGAAGTTTGAAAGTCAAGTCCGTGAAGCTGCTGAACTGCAAAGGCTGTCTTAGCAGATAGCTCAACTACTTCTCCCCATAATATCAGCTTGCTAGCATGCTTACCAAGAGGTTACTTATTGATATGAGTCACCACTGCTACCGTCCTTTAGTTTTACGAAGTAGCAACACTGACTTTAAATGAGAACATTTTTGAGAATTTTTACTTTACCCAACCTTTTTTACCTTTTTGGATTCAATTAGAGCTCACTGACTAAATAAAATAAGTTGCCCTTCAAATTAATATATGGTTTTCTTAATGAGACTAGAGGACATTTTTTAATACATGAATGCTACACATGATGAAAAGACTTAAGATGCATTATTCTTACCAAACTGAGGGGCTCTGACACTCTTTCTAAATCCTCCTTGGTTTAACCTGGCTAGACTGGCATCACAGAGACAAACATATATGGTTATTGCTTCCTGCGTGAGAAAAATGGTTGTTTTTCATCCACTGCATAAGTATCTCCTGTAGCTAAAAATACTCTTACAAAGAAGAGATGCAACGCAAGCCCCAATATGTTCGATTCATGTGATAAGAGGAAGATGAATTTATGAGCTGTTGAAAAGGCAGAATATTAGTGTTTCCTCTGGAGCTTTTTTTTTTTTATGCTGTTTGTCTTGGTCTGAGCTGCATCTGTTCACAGTAGTTTTTATTTAAAGGACATACAAAAGCCAACACATTTGAAATCAAGTTGCAGAGAGAAAAAGCTGATTAAAATAAAGTGTTTATAGGCATAAAAGTTAACTGCATACTGTTTAAGGGAAATAAAATCTTAGATTGCGCAAAATTTCTGTTTCAGTTTTAATTTCAATCCATCATGTTAAACAGTAAGAGTCAAAACATTTCAAAGGAGAGATGCTCTTTGCGCCATATTTTCAGAAAATTATCTTCCTTGCCTCCATGTTTGCAAATAAACAAGGAGGCTCATTTTATAATTGGTGCACAAAACCAGTGATCCTGTTCATTTACCACATATTATGTTAATGAACAAATAATGGCTTCAAATGAATGTGAAAATTAAATGAAAGCTTTTTCTGACTAAATATCAATATGCCATCATTATGAAATGGCCTTTAGAGTATCGAAATCGAATTACTTCTGCTGTTATGCGGTGACATGCGGGCCCCAAATGCCCTGAAAGTCAAGATCCAGTGGAAGTCTATTTTTCTGTCTTGCTTTTACCAAGTACAGCTCGGTCCCTGTAGGCTGCGCTCAGACTAGCTGGTAATTACACGTGGCATCCTGGGAGTTCTGGCATGTATAATTACTGGTGAAGATAAGCAGGCTGCTGGAGGCAGGAGACAGTTTTCCCTCCGCCACAGTTGTGGAGATGGTTTACCACTTCTTGGCCAGCTGGACACTGTGGCACTCCTCCTGCCAGATGTCACAGAGCAGGGAGTTAATATGTGGGTGAATAAAATCTTCCATGTCCTCTGCCTCGTTTCTGAGTCGCTTCCCCGTTTCCTGCTGTGTGCTCCTGTAATGAATATTCTGCTTCAATAAGCTGAGCGTCGCAGACTAACAAGCTAACACTGATGCTGCGAGACATTTAAATAGAGAAAAATACCATCTGATAAAATGCAACAGGATTTTTTTTTTAAATTAACCTATCTTTCTGATCAACTCTGCCAAGACCACAGCAGCATCGGTATGTACTGTAACCGCACTAACTTTATTACGCAAACCCGGCTAGTTCCAGGTTGCACCTATTTCTTACCCTTGGAACTCTCTTAATTCTTTGGGGTCGCAATTTCAAGAAGGTCTCAAAAACAATTAATAAAGATTTTGATCAATTTTGACAAGTTAGCATCAGGCCGAGTCCACCAATCACCTGGCTGCACATCCACGATGGCACTCTCATGTTCCACAAAACAGGGTTTGCCCCCGAAAACATACTTAGCCCAGTGGTCCGGGTGCTAGGGAAGTTCAGCTGCCCACCATGTTTTTGTTTTAAAAAATGTTAAAAGTCGTCTGGAAACGTATATGCTCTCACATCTGTCTCGCTGCGTGCTCAGAACAAGCCTTTGTAGTTGCACTTTTAGAGGTTTACGTTCAGCAAGTCGAGGCTTTTATACTTGACACATATCTTGGTGCGGTACTCACCGAAAAAACAACCTTCATAAGGGGATCATATACAATTGAAGCTGCTCTGCAAGAACGCCTCGCAAATAGATCATTTTGAATGAAAGGTGATGTGTCTGTTCAGCACTGAGTTTCAAAAATTCAGAAATGCATAACTAAGCGCTGAAAGACTGCGCGAGAACAGTGCGATTGGTGCTCTCCCCAAGTCTTGCACCCAGTTTAATACTTCAACTAAACCCATCTTTGCTATCACTGATAGGTATAAAACCACATTGTTTTATTATAAACAAGCAGCGCTTAGCCTAGTGCGTGTGGGGAAGAAGGAGGCAACTGAAGCCAAGTGGCCTAGAAATATTGTGCAGTTTGAAAATCCTTCAAAGTTGCAAAAGGTCATAGTGTGGAAACCAAAGAAGTCCCACTCCTCTCTAATTAAGACAATAGAGTTTTCAATTTTAGTTAGCAAACTGTAAGTAGCCTGTCTTTTAGGCAGCTGAATGCATGTTCCTTTAGAGTAGATTAACAGCTAAATAATGAGGTAGCCAGAATAAACAGCAGAAGGTTCTGATCTCCTGCAATTTAGCAGGAGGATGTTCCGTAATTTTGTTTAAGTATATGTGTAAAAATATATAATGTAAAGTAAATGTCAATAGTAACATTTTTGCAGTTGTAATAATAAAGGTTATATTATTTCAACAGAAGTAGGAATTTGCAGTGAGAATCTCATCTCAGCCTTTCCCTACGTACATATGAAAAAGGTGCTTTATAGAAATATATCGCCTGAGCGCAGTCTTGCATAACATTGACTTAAAAACCTGTGGGACTGCACTCCAGAGCGTCAGTGTATTTATTTCTCATTTTATATCCAATTTTAAAAGCGGCACCTTCTAACCATGAGCCTCCCTTTCATGTTGCTGCTGTCGACAGACAAGCAGCGGTAAAATGGTAGTAAATTTTACCGGGGAGTGCAGGGATGCTCGGCGCTCTGATCTGAAATTCCGATTGATGAGCAGGATCACTGCAAGGCTCCCAAGGTGGGTGAGAATACTGCCATTTTTACACCGCCATCCTCCGCAGCATTTCTACACCTTCCCTCATTTCTCACTGCCACTCCCAAACACGTCTGTAAATTTCCACCTCGACCGTGTCACGAAGGGAACATGAGTGGCTTGGCATGAGAACAGCGGGTGGTAAGAGTCTGACGTATCTTCCGCACAGATCATTTATAGTTTAAAAAAAAAAAAACTCCATCAACTCAGATACGCAGCCTGTTACTCCTACAAGATCAGTGAAATGTGTGTCTGAATTTTACCTCTCTAATACTTTATTAGTTTATTTCTCATAGTTCAAAGCCAATCATCTGAACGTTATGCGATGCACACACTTCATTTTCTTCTGGAAATTTCTTGCAGAGCACCAAACAGGCAACACACATTAAGATTCTTCACTCCTTTTATTTCTGCAAGACAAAGAGCTAAAACTGAGAAACCAGAAATTTGTTTTTTGTCCTTACTCTTGTGATTGCTTGACAGGTTAGCCAACCTACTAAGTTTCTGTATTTGTAAAACCTTCATCAAAAGGTGCTTTATAACAGCCACAGACCTTTAAGCAAACACAAACAGCATGTGCGTGATCATAATAAGCAGGAGAAATAAGATGAATGCAATCTTTGCATCATCATAACAGATCAGTAAGCTAATCAAACCATTATGGAACATCACAGAAAGCCACACATACAGTCAAACGGATTCAGACAGTGTATTAAAAGAACACTCTTTAATTGGCTAATGCGGGTTAGCTTTAATACTTAATCTTCAGGACTGGCACCTATTAGCTTTCATCATACTCATTAAATAAAGACTTTCCAACAACTGGAATAATAGATAACTGCAAATGAACTGCTGATAATCACATGGATCAAGAGTCAGACATCAGATAAAGACCACTGAATTGGGTCAGCAGTCATCAGCTGCTTAGCCAAGAATGAAATTCAGTTTTATTTCATTAGGATGAAAGTGGCTGATGAATGAGTCACATTTTCTTTGCCATTATAATAAATTACATTCAAAGATATATGGTTTCGAGGATGCTCCTGCTTCCTGCATAAACTCAATCAGAAATGCCAATGATGCCATCTAGTGTCCACGGGTTCCACCAGCTTGCAGTTGTCAATTTAGAAAACAATAATGAGAGGATGGATGTGGGACAAAATTTACTTCTGCCATTCTTTTGGCGATGTGCTGTGTTAGTCTCGTAGCAACAAAGCACAGCAAATTGTAGCCCAAAAGTTCAAGTTTGGCTTAATAAAACTATTACACAATTCTTCAAAGGAGGATTTTAGTATACAACCAATACTTGAAACAAAATCCTGCAGCTCCTTCGGGGCTGTTGATGGCCTCCATGCTGTCTCTCTGCCCAATTTCTATCTTGATTTGATTTTTATTTTTGAGTAGATGGTGCAATCAGTTGAATAGCCTGAAGGATAACATGAAATGCCCACTTAAACAATGGTTTCCAGCATGCTCAATGATCCAATGCAATTTGTATTAAAATTAATTTCTGGAAAAAAAAAAAAGAAAAAAAATCTGTTGTTATGTTATTGTTTCTTCAAATTTCCTCTAGTTATTGATGACTCTCTTGTGTAAAATGCCACTAGTACAACTTCACTTTATTCAAGTTCACTAGACCTGATGGAAGATGAAACCTCAAGTAAATGTTGAACCTCTTTTCCGAGAGAGATTTGATTGCTTAAATCTTACAGAGTGAATGTCAAATCAAAGGTAGAAAAGCTTTTTTATTTTACATTTTGTTGAAAAGACAAGGGATTTTGAAAGTACTGTGAACACTTTTATATAAACACCAGCACTTCTGAAGAGTTCAGAACATGGTTGGTGAGTGGAAAACAGCTTGTCATTAAACTCAATGTAAAGATTTCCTAAAATTAAACTATATATATTAGTTATTGCAGAAATTTGATTTGAGATTTCAACAAGATGGCATAGTGGCAAAACAGTTACAGTTTCTAAATCTAACAATCGTTCAGTCTTGAGAGGAGCTCATCTCAAGACGCTTTTTGATCGTGTTTGCTCAACTTTGAGAAGCATGGATGGAAATCAAAATCTTTATGGGAGAATTAGAGTTCTGCAACGTAAAACCAGCAATTACTGTAAGGAAGGAATTTCATCTCCAAGCCAAAGCTCCGCTCCATCGAGCCTCTCAGTTTCACTTTGTTTTCATTGTAGGTGGTGAGTGTTTTGACTGTTACAAAACAAACTAAAGGGAACATCATACAATTAAGGTCTTAGACATTTCATGAGCTTTAATCCCTCAGACATTGCTAAAACCTGCAATAACGTGCAGAAGTGTTATACAATCAGATTTATGCAATGGTAATTTACATGGAAAACTGTGAAAGCTTTTGCTGCTTGGCGTCCCAGACTAGACAGTCCATGTAAAGGATCATTTACACTCACAGGAATGAAAAAGTCATGAGGCCGGCACAGTCCTCCGGCTCTCCAAAAACAACAGAAAACCTTTCTAAGCTCGCATTGCCTCAGTTTTCCACTGGAATGACTCAGAGCCGGCAGCGCGACGAAAAGCCGTGACTTAAAATCAGGACAGGGAGCTGGTGGGTGTTAGCAGAAAAACAAACACCGTCTGGTCAGTGCGCCACCGTCTCTGAAGATCACAAACTTAAGGCTTGGCGTCGGTAGCTGAGCCTGAATAAACATTTCCAGTCAGACTCTGAACCGATCAGTCTGTCGATTGTCCACAGAACAGACTGACCGGTTGGCTGTTTGGACAAATGTCTTCAATTTCCCATGTTGTCTACCATATGATCTAACCCTCCCAGCTATAAAAAAAAACAAAAAAAAACTAATGACTCATGCTACTTAAAGTATAAAAGTTGTGTCTAGTTATTCTTTCCTTTTCAGTCAGCTGTTTATTGTTTGGGTGGACGCTCCACCCACATCAGCCAGGATGTCAGACATTCTCGTCTAACCAGCAGCTGTTGTGAGGACTTTTCTTGTTGACCAAAAACACAACTAGTGAAGAGGGAAGGAAACAACCGCAGATCGCAGCTATGTAAAAATTGGTTTGCAGACCGGTTACACCTGAGAATCACGATCAAAATGCCCGAAGCACTGTTCAGAGATCACTTAATTGACCACATTTCCTGTTCTCATTTGGAGTCTTGCTTGCATTTTTAAGTTCAGAGACAGGCACGTTGCTGAAAAAGCCTGGAGCTGCAGATGAGCGAACGAGGGGGGAAAAAAAAGATACCAACAGTGCAACGTGGCAACTGAACAGCTGACTGCTGTCCTCATTCAGGCCCAGTTCCGTAAAAAGACAAGCCTGCACGTTATTCCCCTGAGCAATACACACACAACTACATCTTCTTTTATGTTTGCACTGTTCATTACACAGACACAATCGTTTTTAATCATTAATAAAGTTGTTCAGTAATTTCGGATAACTTCAATTTGCAGTTTTAGATTGTGGATAGTTTTTGCTCTCACGGGATTATTTAAGTTTTGCCTTAACACAAATAACAGTCCAACACAAGCCCACACCGAATGCTAGAGCCCAGGATTTGTACCAGTTGTCAACTTGGTGCTAGCTGGTAATTAGTAACTTCAGTAAATCATGTAAGCAGTTAACTTCAGCTTAGATTTGCAGAATATACAACATGTAAAAGGCATGGAAAAAAAAAGACTAATGTCTTTCACATTAAAATCTTCCACCAGAAAACGCTACTACAATAGTGCCATAGTGCTTAACATGATAAAACTTTCTTGTTTTATTCCCACTGAGGTTCTTAAGTTATTAGCGAGGGATTTTCTCACAGATTACTCAGAGCCTCATTTGTTGAATTGTTTATTCCTTACATTAGAAAAGATTATTTATTAGATTTTTATGACCACATTTTTCTTCTTGTCAGTAAAATTAAATATATAAAAAGTTTGCCTGATTTTTTTTTAATGAATGGAAAAAAAACCTTCAATTCATGTAAATGTGGCTGTAATCATTTCTTTCAGTTTTCTTTTATCTCCCCTTTGCTAGATTAATTAGTTTATTTTGTGAACCAAGTTCCTAAATACCTTGTATATTGTCATGTTTTTTTTAAATGTCTAAAATAAATGAGTCTATAATTCAAGGAAGTTTTGTTGAACATAATGAAGCTTTATTTCTAATTAAAGATTCACACGATTAAGGTCTTTTCTCCACTATTATGCTGCGATAACGTATCTTTCATTTAAATTTAAAAATCTGATCAAAGTTTGTGACAAAAGCTTGGAGTCATGATGAATGGGAATAATCTTGTAATTCTTTAATTCTCTGTTGAACAATCTTTCTACTATGTGTCCTTAGAAAATAAAAATTGAATCTGGTACTGAAGCCCAAAAAACAAAAATACCAATTCTCTTGATATTTCTGACAACATACCTCACTCAAATATCAAATTGAGGGTTTAACCTAAGTTGTGATTTCTGTGACCACTTACTATTACACATTTTTAGAATATGAACAAGAATATTGACATAGATCTTTGTTATATATATATATATATATGCGCACTACATCTAAAATCCAAAACTTGTTGAATGGACATGTCCGTTCTCAAATGATGCAACTTCCTGAACACCAACCTTCTGACTTTTGTCCAGGTCAAACAGACCGTATCTCCGTAACTTTACCACCTTATCCGCACGCAGAGTAACACTGTGTTTTGCAGCTGTGTCATGGAGTCGAGTACAGTTAAAATGCAGTGTGTGGGCTCCGGGGGCCCAGGGGCTCTCACCTTTTTGGGGTCATCGTAGAAAATCCCGATGGACCTGAGGTTGGGGCCGATGCTGTAGGTCTCCGTGAAGGCTGCACCGCAGTCCTTGTAGGCGCCCTGCTTGAACTTAAAGGCGATAGTGACATTCCTGATCGGAGGCGCTCCCGTTTTAATGACCACCTCCGACAGGAGCCCCGAGTACACCAGCAGCCCACCGACCGTCAGCGCCAAGCACAGCAGGAGCAAGAGTATCAGCAGCAGCAGAACTGAATCGGACATGGTGCAGCTGAAGTCAGTCAGGGCAAATCTGAACCCTTCCCTCCAGACACACGCTAACAGTGACCGTCCACACAACACAGAGAAGCGCTGTTGTTTCCGTTAAAAACGACCCAGTGGAGACTCTTACTAGCATGTAAACAACACAGAAAGCTAAAGCACCGCGCTGGAAGTCTGGAAGGACCGTTCGGCGAAGGTATTTCCCCAAACAGTGAAGCACGCTTCCCGGATGGTCCATTGTTGCCAGTTCAGAAGGGGAGAGTCGCTAATATAAGGAATATAAAGCTACTTTCTCCTCTTAAATTCCACCAACTAAACACAAAGCATTTGTCTTAGAGGAAAAACGTGGAATTCCAGTTAGTTAAAATTAGTTGCGATACATAAAGACGACACTAAAGGTTTTAACAGCACAGAACCCCCCAGTTTAACTGACTGTGGTGCAACCCAGGCGGTCATTAGGGAACGAGCTGTGAAAAGCGACAGAATTTGCAGGGTTTTTTTACCTCTTTAGTACGAAGGATTTGTCAAATATTTATGTGATAGTTTGACTAAAAATTAAAAAAATAAATAATAATAATAATAATAATAATAATAATTTTAAAAAGTGATTTATTAAATACAGAATTAAGTTAAATGTATAATGAAATTTACACATATTTTATTTATCCTAAAGGGAAATTAGATGCAACTCACATCCAACTATCTTCAAAGAGTCGTTGTGGATGGTGATGCTGTGGACAGGAAGGATCTCCGGTAGCAGTCAGTCTTCCAACGAATCTGAGTAGGCCTCTCAATGAAGACAGCCTCATAACTGTCATGACATTCCTGGGCAGCGGAGACTATGTCCCACAGTAGCATATTCTGGATAGAACCATCATTTGTTTCCCAGTGTTGCATAAGATGCACAACATCTAAATCTAGCAAATGAACACTTTTTTATCATATTTCCAAATTAGATATATTTATTTCAGTATTTATTATTTTATATTCGTGTGCAACAGTTGACCATATAATAACTGAACCTGTCAGTATGTTTCGTCAAATAGATCCCAAACTTTTATAGGTTTACTTGCACAGGAGTTTAACTGAGGACCAGTCACCTTGTTGCACTTCTGACTGATCAAATTACACAGGATTGTAATTAAGTGACTTGAGTTTACTTAGAGATTTAATGAGATGAATACTAATGAATACAAATGACCACCCCACTATTGAGAATTACCTCTCCTGATCAATAAAACAAAGCCATGATGTGCTGCAACACATAAATTAGGTAGATCTGCTTTCAACATAAAATTAAGTAGCAATAAATAACTTGATCAGAAATTTTAAGTTATAGACTGAATTTTATTTATACACAATTTTTTATTTAAATTATCACATACTATAAAATTTAACATCATGACAAGTGTTTTGACACACTTTGGACCCAAATACTACATTAGTATTATTACATGCTTTTGCGATGAAATCAGGAAATATTTGTCACCATTGTGGTTAAAGGTGTCTGTACCGCCTTATTTTCTGTTTTTCATATGTTTATACCGTAAAACTCTTCATTGAGACCAAAGCGGAACCAAAATAAAACCCCTTGTTTGTGTGGCAAAAAACTTGGTGAGTAAAGCTGATTATGATTCTGATTAAAGACATTTTGGACCAGAGTTTAAGTACTTCCTTATTCAAGAGTCAGCAATGCACTTCCACTTGTGTTTGATTTTCCAGTTCAAGGAGTCAACAATTTAAAAGTTCAAAACAACTTGGAACAGCATGTCAGTACCATTATGATGCTGTTGTTTTATTCAGGCTCCGAGTAGATCGCCTCCAATTGTTTACTTAATTCGTTCAGGAACCTTTAATTCCTGTCGTTTTCATTTTCTCACTTGATTAAAAGTTTTAACATGGATAAAAGCAAAACTACTTAAAGTTATAACTTTACTTATTATATATTGAAATACCGCCTCATGCGTAATTGCCGTTTTTTGGCAAAATGTATAAAAGCATGCTAGATTATGAAACTAGTTAGTCAAGGCTGCTCAGTTTCAAAGGAAATAATAGTATGATATAGTTTGGAAGTTAAATTCAGTGTCTCTCACATCTACTTATTAGTCAGAATCCACTTGAATACGCTTTTACTGATTATGTGTATTATAGTTCACAGGCACCCCATCCAATTTGTTTTATTATAATAAGTTCATTCTTCATTGTAGTTTGTTCATTCCTTCAGAACTTGGTTTTGTGTCTGTCTCCTGCCTTGATCCTTGATACTCATATTTCCTATATGTCATTGTTTTGGTGTGTTCCTCAAACCTGCCTTTTTGCGAGGCAGTGTGCTGTTTTCGTTCTGCTGAGGAGCCTTAGGCACCGAGTGTGACAGGCTGAGGTTTTGTGTTAAGGTAAATAAAACCTTTCTTATTTACAAAGACAACTCTGGACGTCATCTGTGCCTGATCCCAGCAACATAGATGTATTTACATTAAACATTTGAAACAAACAATGTAAGCAGAATTATTGTGATCAAAGTAATCTATTATTTATTGGCTGACAAATAGAAGATTTTATTCAGAACATACAGTAACAGTAGTCCTTTATTAGGTACGTTAAGAGGCAAAAATACATCCCATTAATCCTTTAAAGAGTCCAGTATTTTGTATTTTATTGCCTAAACATAAACAAACTATGATTAAATATTGGCTAATTAGCATTTAATAGCTTAAAAATTACTATTAAATTTTTGTCTATTAAACAGAAAAAAAGATTAATCTGTAAATTACATTTTTTTAAATGAAATAAAACAAAAGTTTACATATTTAAGTTTTAATCAGAATCACTGGTACTGTCCTCCTTTCTGCTGATCCTACTGATTTCCTCAGAATCACCTTCCTGGTCCTGCAGAGTTAAAAACATTATATTTGTTTTAAACACACAATTTACTTCAGGACAAACTTTCAAGTAGAGCAGCAATTCTGTAGAGCAAATCTGGACTTCTGTGAAAACTGTGAGGAAAACTATTAGCTTTCAAGTCAACTCCAGAAGTTTTCATGTAGAGGTTGCTGCCCTCTAGAGTCTAAGCTGTCAGCAAGACTCATTTAAACTTCTACACGTATTTTGATGTCTCAAAGACTATTACAAAAGTTCAAACGATTTTCATTTTAAAGTGAACAAACTTACCCCCGACACAGCTTAAGAAAAAGTTACTTTTAAGAGATTTTCAGTTCTCATCATGTGTTGCAGAATGTTTTTATGGCCGCAGCTCCACTCAGTTATATTGTGACCATTTCTCAATTGGTTCAATAAGTAAAAACCACCATTATTGATTTCCGATTACGAAAGCAAGATTACGCCCATTTTAAATATGCATGGATCTGGTTTGTCGTATTAAGTGCATCTAATATAGATCCTTAGTTGTCACTATGGTGTTTTACATTTCAATACATGATTATAGTGTTTACCATTTCCTGATATTTATTGTAAGAAGCTCAAAACTCCTATGCATTTTTCATTTCAAATGCCCTGCTTTCCCAGACCCACATTTCTATGTTTGACCATCATTTTGTTTGAATTTAAATACAAATGTTTACAGTGCATTTATGGAAAATATTACTACAGTTACTCAGGCTTTACGGACGGATGACAGTTAGTCTGAATCCATTTCTTTTAAAGGCAAGTACCTCGTCATCTGACTGTTCCTGTGGTGGCGGTAATTCCTGATTCCCCTCCTCCTCTTCCTCGTCGTCATCACTCCCTTGTGATCTCTGAGAAAGAATCTCTTCACCCTGCAAGGTGCATCACATGATTCTTTTGGAATTCGCAAATCAAAAGCCACTGTCAGGTAAAAGTTAAACCCTGTGTAACCTTTAGGTTCCTATTCTTCAGGTTTCCCATCCAGAAGGCCTCCTGGCAGTTGTTGAGTGTCAGCATGGCCTTCACTCTGTACACAAACAGCTCCAGGCTCTTCTTCACAGCTGGCACATGGTTAGTAAGGCTGGTGTCCTGGTGAATCTGAAAAACAAAAACATTCGGATACCGTGAGGATAAGAAATTTACATACACTCAACATGGACATGAATGTCAATAACTCTGGGCTCTTCGTTTATTTTAACTACTTTTTTTTTTCCATCTCTCGCACAGCATCAAATTTATAAATGTATCCCAACTAATATTTCACAAATTAACCTTAACAAGTTGTAAAAGAAAAAGCAAAACAACAAAAAGAAAGCATTTAGTAAAGCAATCATTTGAAAAAAAGACAATTATAAAACAAAGTAATTTATTAAAAATGAGTCAGTTTTTGATATTCATCTCCAGGATGAGTGTGTGTACATTTTCTAAACGACCCTGAAAGGCCAACTGTTGTTGTTATATGGTTATTATGGGAGCTCTTCTTGAAGTATTCATCAGGTTTTCTGCTGCCAGTTTTGCAACATGTTGCATCATAGAATGAAAATGAATTCACAGAATGAGTAAGAAGAGACAAAGCTGTTGCTACCTTGGAATGTCCACACATGTGGTGGAGCTGTCGAGTGCTAAGCTGGAAGGTCTTCAGCAAACTCTGGACATCCTCCTTTAAAATACAATTTATTCACAGTATTTATATACAGACGGTATTTTTCAGCTTTTGTAAAGCAATAGCAGAAATAATGCACCTATAAATCTTCTTGAGATGTTCAAGAATAACCTGGAAATATTTTGACACATTTCTTTATACTTATGAACATGTTTTTTTTTTAAATACTTTTCGAACAAAATGCAATGACCGAGCATACTAAACACAACTGATATTTGCTGTGAGGTCAGTTTTTGGTTACCTTGTGCCTCTTGAAACTATAGTCTAGCAGCGGCATTCCCAACTTCAGAAAAGACTCCAGAAAAAGTCGTCCATACTGGCAAAAGCAAACATGTTTTTGGTTAACAAAGTAACAGCAGCAGAGGAAACTAAACACAATAACCTCCAGAAAGCAGAGAAAGCTAACTCACCTTTAAGGACACATTAAGTACTGGCCTGGAATCAAACACCTACAAGATAATTAAAGGACAAAAACTTTTATATCTACTATGAGAACAATTAGAAAGAATTAGATTTCACTCGGAAGAGTCAATTCATTGAACATTAAAATATGGAAGCATGACAATTTGAGTGAATAGTTAAAGTCTGTTCCAGTCACTCTCACCATAAATTATGTTAATGGAATTTTTATTGATGTTTTATTATTAGTGACTATTTTATTCTTTCAGGGTGGAATAATTCAACAACATGTAGCTGTAATAACCTTTAAAAATAAGAGCTGCCAATTTATCAAACTTGCTAAGGTACATATTATTATGTATAACTTAGAATCTCTATATACTGAAGAAAGTTTTGAAGAAAGTTTATGTTAGAATCAAATCTGTACACATGATTCTTTAATCAATTTAAACAAAATCCCCAAAATGCCTATGAAGAGTTTATGTGAACACTGGAGTGAAGATGTACAGGTTTACTGGTTTATGAAGGCATGAACAGACAAGTTTACCTTCACCAGGTTGACTAGGATGTGAAAGTCTCTGACAGCCAGGTTCCATGTCAGCAGCTTCTCACTTTGATCCTAAAAGATTCACACAGATGCTCTCCATCTTACTCTTCAAATCACAGGAAAGACCGATAGATGTCACAAACAGCGCTGCATCAGGAGTCTGACCTCAGAGCTGTCGCTCATTTTACCAGCAGGAATCCTCCTGGCAGCTTTCTCCAGCTCGGCCATCAAAACTTTGTAGAAAACCAGGAATGTTTGTCTGCAGAATACAAAAAAAAAAAAAAAAAAGTAATTTTAGGGTTTTACAAACGTTGGGAAATCAACTGAGTACAGTTTTCTGGGCCTGTCGCCTGGTGCTCTCAAGTGCTGCTGTAACTACAGAAGAAGAGAAGATAACAAATGAGAAATGAGAACCAGTTTACCTGTTCAGAGTGGGCCAGGAAGCAGAGCTTTCATCTTTGGATGTGTTGATCAGCTCGGTGATTCCTTCTCCGGCTATTTCCTCCACTGCCTTCAAAACATCGTTGACATGCTCAAGGTAGATGCTGAAGAGAGTGAGAGACACACAACCCATTGAAGAAAGGTCACAAAATACATAAAAAATAGGAGTGTGTTCAGAAAGAATGTAATCTTTTTACAACTATCTTGTGTGAGCTATTAGTTTTAGTTCTGCGTGGGATTCACAAAGCAGGTGGCACTAAATACATGTAGACATAAACAATGCCTTTGAGAGGAAATTAGACATTTTTAATAAGACTGTAATTTACCTTTTTTCAGCTACAAACACTGAAGATTCAGTGACAACATCACAGAAACTAATTTATTCTGTGCTCAATATGTTGTGTGTCTTTAAGATGATTTCCATGAAAATTGGATGCAAGGCAAACAAAACAGCATAGGTAACTATATGCAGCTATCCTTTCAGGTGAGCCTCCATGTTGAGCCTTTTTGTGTGTGATGCATACCTACCTGAGGAGTGTGTGAAGTGCCTCATTGAATTTGCTGCCTCGCTCTTTCTCTCCGCTAGCTGTCACCCAACTTTGGTTCAGGAAACGGCGTGCCAGGGAAGCTGCAATGCAAAAATGAGACCAGATTCATTATATTTTGCTGGATGGTGGAGTGGAAGATTTATGTCCGGATGTCAGCCTCACCAGTCTGCTCTCTGTAAGCACCAGGGTTTCCTCCCTTCTCTGAAACAGTAGACAGAAGCTGGGAGAGACACAGAGCTGTGCTCAGGCTCGGCATCGTGCTGCGGAAGTTCAGCAGATACTCAAAACTGTGCCTAGAAGAGCAGGAATACATATTAGGCACCACAACACTGTGATCCCTAGTATTTACAAATAAAACAAGGATCTTAAATCCTAAATAAAAACTAGTCAAAGTGCAGCATCTGGTCTATCATCTGGTTTAGAAAATTGGAACCCACTTGACGAGCTGCTCCAGGGTCAGTTCAGGACCTCCTTCTTTAAGGCGTCCAGCTAAAACTCCCAGAGCTTTCTTCAACAAGCTCCGCTGTCCCGGCTGGCTGAATCCAGACCTGACAGATCCCAATTATAGAACAGGTCAACAAACCAACAAAAGGCCGACACGGTGCGCTGCACTTCCAAGTTCCTGGATTTAGGACCCAGCATTCACTCACCAACTGAAGGTGGTGTTTATGACCTGCAGGAGCAGCTGGTAACCTGATGACATTACCTGGTGCTCCTCCACATCCGTAGATGGTCCATCCACAATGCCATTGTTCTCAGACAGCAGAGTCTGTAAATGCACAAATGTATTCAGTAGGGTTTTAAATTAATTTAAAGAGATGACAGGAGACCAGACAATTCAGGGATTCTGTACCTGAAAATGATTATGGCAGTTTTCCAGATGTGAACAGAGGGCAGGCAACAGCTGGACACAGTAGGAGGCGATATCTTTTGTACTCCTCTGTTGCAGATGTGAGAATCCCACAGTTTTATCCGCCCTCATCTACAAAAATAAAATGTTTCTGTTAATCCAGCTTTATAGATTTGCACCTTGATCAATGTTTCTTCTAAAACGGTAGAGAACCGGAGACTGAATCCCTCTTAGCCCTCCTTAGCACTTTAGACAGTGATAAAAGTTTTCTTTTTTCTTAACCTTCTGCAATTACTTTTGGCCAGAAAACGTTCTCCCTTTTCCATCCATCCATCCATTTTCTGTACACCCTTGTCTCTAGTGGGGTCGGGAGGCGCTGGTGCCTATCTCCAGCTAACGTTTCAGGTGAAAGGCAGGATACACCCTGCACAGGTCGCAAGTCTGTCGCAGGGCAACACAGAGACAGACAGAACAAACAACCATGCACTCACACACTCACACCTAGGGACAATTTAGAGAGGCCAATTAACCTGACAGTCATGTTTTTGGATTGAGGGAGGAAGCCGGAGTACCTGGAGAGAACCCACGCATGCACAGGGAGAACATGCAAACTCCATGCAGAAAGACACAAGGCTGGGAATTGAACCCAGAACCTTCTTGCTGCAAGGCAACCGTGCTACCAACTGCACCACTGTGCAGCCCTTTTGTTACCTTTAAATAGTTTGTGAACATGTAGCTGTCCTCTTTATTATCGTGCTGTATTATCAGTCTGTACCTTGAGGAACGGAGCTCTCTTTGCTGGAGCGGCAGTGAGACTGAACTCCAGTTTGTGCTGCATATCCTCCAGCAGGAAGACCAGCTCAGTGGGGCCCAACACGACCTCCTCTTGAACCTGTATATTATTTAAATAATATACAGGTGTTTAGGGTAAATGCAATTAAGCCAAAGCAGGATCACATCAATTATTCATAACCTTACCTTAGTGTGGAGCTCTGAGTCCAGCAGCGAGCGTGACAACAAACCACACTGCAGAACACTGAGCACCTCCATGTCCAGTTCTCTGAAAAACGGCCTGTAAGCTGTCAAACTGACACCGAGCCGGTTCTCTTTTTCCTTCTCCTTTTCCAGTTGCTCCTGTAGAACGTTTAACTTTTACAGCTGCATGTTTATATTTGCTTTAAACAGAATTATATTCATTTAAAGCCGTCACCTGCTGAGTTTCATCTGCTTCAGTCGCCTCCTCAGGCTGAGAGACGCCTTCTGGGGTATTCTTACCAGGAGCCTTTCGCTTTTTCCCCGTTCCATCTGAGTTGACAGTTAAACAGTTATCTCTCTCTCTCTCTATATATATATATAAGATAGTTTTATATATATATAAAACTACCTTTCTTTGCCTTGTTCACAGGAAAACCGAAACTTATCCCATCTGTAGTTTCTCCATCAAAGTTTGAAACAGGTGGCATGTAACCGGGAGTTCCTGATAGCAGGAAGAAAAAAAACTAAGACTAATTGGGGTTGGGATGGAGGGCGATTATAAATCAGTTATTGGAAAACCAAACAAACAAAATAAATAAAACACACCTGCGAGAGCCCTCTCCAACAGCGTCTGCAGAAAAGTGATGTTCTGCAGGCGAGTCATCACCTTCATCTTCATTTCCGTTTCTTTCTGTTTGCAGAATGCATTCACGACCTGTGAAAACAAACTTCAGTCACATTAGTGTCTTTAAAGCACTCGTCCTTTTTGTTTTTAAGCTGCGGTTACCTCTCTGAACCAGTTGATCGTGTGAAAGAGCAAAGTACAGATGAACTCCCTCTCAGCTTTTGACAGGCTGTCAACTTTGTCCACTACATCCATGTTTGTCAGGATCAGAGGACATCCTGTGATGTAGAAAATGTAAACACGCAGAAAAAAACTGCTTTAAAACTGAGGAAGATTTAAAGAAAAACAAAAAGAAAAACTTGTTTCTCAGTGTTCTCACCCACGAGGGCATCGATCTCTTCTAGATCTCCCTGATGCCTTTTCTCTTCACAAAGCCTCAATAGGCGGAAAAAGGGAGATAAACAGAGAGGGGACACCCGCCTGTAAGAAACACAGATTAGCAGTCATGCTCACACCTACATATAAATTTCCCGTTTCACAAAGTCACCGACTTTTGCTGCTTCTGTTTCCCAATTTGAGATTGCTGCTCTCCTTTATTTTGGGTTTCTTTGGCCAGCAGAGGCAACAGGTTGATGGCGATACCTCCCTGACTCTCATCCTCCTCAAGGTTGTACATGGCAGAGGCCGGAAAGATAAAAGATCTGGAACGAAGAACAGAACATGAGCTGAATGGGTGGAAGAAAGAAACAATAAATGAATTAATGAATGTGTTACTCCACTTTTAGAGAAAGACTGAATAAGATGTGGAAATTAGAAGGTTTGGAAATAAAAATGTTTCCATACAATATTTCTTTTCCCATGCCTATCCTAACCCAGAAAACTCACATTTTATACTTTAGGGTGAAGTTATAACTCTGTAAAAATTACTTTATTCAAAATATCCATACCTATCCATTGAAACTGTGCAAATTATGTAAATAATTTACAATCAAAATTCTTTTTTTTTTTTATTTTGAGCACCAACCCTGCTATATCTGGTCCGAGGTCCACTACAAAGTCATCCTGGAAGTCATCCAGGACACTCATTCCAATCATTTCCTGTCAAAACATTGTAAACAATGGACACGAAATACTTGTTTGTGAGATTGCTTAATCTTAATCAGAATTTCTTCATCTTAAAAATCTTTGAAAGTATATTAAAACATGTTGCTTTAGTTTTTCTAGGGGAAATTCCTGAGACATACCTCCACCTGTGGGTCCAGTGCAGAACTCCAGATCAGGTTGGCCAGTTCATCGTAGTACAGAGCCGCTGCCTCAGGAGAGCTTTCACTGCTCGACTTCACCAGCTCCAGCAGAGCCGTCACCTGCAAGAGAGACAAAAGAAATGTAAAAACGAGAAACATTACATAACTATATGTATAATAAACTCAGACCATATTATAAAGCCATTAGTTCAGACACACTTATGGTTTAGTCAATGCTCAGAGGAATGCTGCCGTCTTACCTGTCTTAATGTTTCCTGGGACAGAGAGCTGCTCTGTGATTCCTTTCCTTTAGGCCTGAAATGGAGGAGTGGGTAGAGAGGCAACGTAGAACATGTGAGACAAAAACTGACAAAAACATGAATTAAACAAAAGAACCAAACTTAAAGTTTATGTGAAGTACCACCTCAAGGCTCCCATGCTGCCAACAATCATCACAGCGCCAATGATGCCTATACGCTTGTACTTCGGCACAGTGCTGGAGAGCTGCTTACGGATCACTATGTGCATGTCGTCCTGCAGGAAGAGACGAATGGATTGGTGGAAAAGGGTAGATACAGATACGCTCTGACATGTAAGAGCGCATGAATAAGCACCTGGATGTGAGATCCTTGCTGCTGCTGCCCAAATGCCAGTCTGCTCAGAAGGTGGAAGAGTCTCCTGATCTGCTGTGGTGTAAGATTGTCCATGTAGTCCAAGATCCCCTGAGTCAAACACACTGACCGGTTAAAATCCAATCCAACACATCAGCAACTTTAATGAGCAGTAAAACTGTCGAGTAGGGAAGTGTTTATTTCCATGACATCTGTCATGTTCATGCAGCACATTTTTCACAAAAGCCACAAAAAAAAAAAAAAATCTGTGTCCATTCAATAAAGAATCATTTGCAATAACATAAAATGTAGGCTAAATTTGCAAGATGTTAATATTGTCCAATGTAGTGGCTTTAACATTTAAATGTTAAAATATTTATATTTTAAGTATTTTTTTTAATTCAGTGAGCTACTCTCCCTAATTTCAGTTTGGAGTGGTTTCCATCATTTGGGGCGTATTTTCCAAACACTTAATATTTTGTTCCTATTTTATATCTACAGTGAAAGAACAATTTTATTTTATTTAATTTTTTTTTTCCCCACATGGAGCACATTCATGTACCTTCACAAAAACAGCATAGAGAGCCATTTCTGAGGGTTTTTCCATTACAAGACTGCTGAGCAGCTCCAGGGCCACGTCTACCTCCCCACTGACGCCACTGCACACATGGGTCACAAGAGAGCCAACAACCTCCTGTAAAACAACACAAGGCAGATTTAAATCACTCTGAGCTACTTCCAGATTCCTCAGTAATCTGTAACCCCATTTAATATTGACTTGTTGAATTTTAGCCCTTCCTGTCTTTATATCTCCCTTTTGAACAACCATTTTCATAACTTTTTATAATTTACCCTTGTCACAAATATTTTAATAAATTACAATGAAGATAAATAGGTTCAAATCCCACATATGAAATTCTTTAACTTTATACTATGTATTAAAAATAGTATAATTGGTTCTGGTCCTCTTAGAAGACTAGGATCCCTTCAAACCATAAAAACTGTAAATGACCTCCTTCTACCAGATAATGTTTCTTGGAATCATTAAGCCACATTTTCTTACAATACACTATAAGTAGTATATAAAACACTACTTATAATTGTCTGCTACCAAAACCGGTTACAAAACAACCAACACCCCTCTGGGGCTTTGAGATCTAAAATACAGACATGCACCTGCTGGCAGTAAGAGTCGAATGAAGTGAAAGAGTGGCGGTACATTTGCCCACCAAAAGGCACCACGCAGGGGTCAGGGGAGCGCACCAAACTCTGAGCAAGAGCCAGGATGGAGGGGAAGTACCCCCGCATGACCTGTAAATACAACAACTGCAGAGTAAAAATGCTGCAGGGTGGCACTGCTGCTCTGCAGAGGCTTGTGTATTTCCAGACTGAGCCACCTGAGAGTAGTCCCTGAAGGTTTTCTGCAGCAGAGCCTCCTGCATGAGTCCGGTCCTCACTTTGAGCTTCAGAACTCTCTCGGCGCCCCGGCGGCTCTGGTTGGCGTTGGTGCAGTGCAGGATGAAGAGCACCAGCAGATCTAAAACCTGATATGATGACATGGACATTACTGACATACAAGTGCAAACTCAACATGCAACATTAGCATCACAGCGACAGGTGCAGATTTTAACAATGTCTCGTGCTGACAGAGATCAGTGACAAGATCAACAGTCCTTGTCAGGAAGAAAATGGAAATGATTGACAAAATTAGGCCAAACATGCAACAAGATGTTTACAAACGGTAAAAACATGCAAGGGTTTCCCAGATGAGAACAGACTCCACTGCACTCACCTTGTGGTCTTCAACATCATCCACAGACTCGATTGCCTGGAGAAGAAACAAAAAAGTAAAGTCAACAGCACTAAAGGTTAAGAAAGGCAGCTGTTACTAACTTAGGGAAAAAAATTGAAAATAGAATAACTTAAAAATCCCCATTAATAAAGCACTCACATTTTAATATATTCACTATTCCCTAACATTCTTTGTCTTCGCTTTTCTGCCATTTGTGCATTTAATCGTCCATCCATATCTGCTTATCCCTGAAGGACCCCGCAGGCTGGTACATATCTCCAGCAGTCATTGGTGGAGAGGCAGGGTCCACCCTGGACAGGCCGCCAGTCCATCACAGGATAAACAACCACGCATAAACACACTCACTCCTTTTGGAAATATAACCTAATATGCATATTTTGAGCCACTAGGGGGAGGTCAAGAGTACCACCTCAGCCTGAAATTTTGAACCCAGGACCAACAAGTGTTAAGACCCTCACCACTGTGTGGCCATCTTTTTTTTTTTTTTTAAAGGTTTAGAAAATTGTTTTCCTTGCAGATTATTTACTAACCTTGAGCCAAGCCTCAGAAATAGTTTTCTGGAACCGAACTGCTGACTTGATGCAGTCCAGTACCAACGTAATGCTGTCCTGACTGTTACCAGAAGCAGCTGTAGAAGCAGATCTAAAGCAAAACACATAATCAGGAACATCCTGAGCCTGTCCAAACAAACCTTTTAATATCAAGCTGTAGCAGACCTGAACCCAGGTGTTTCTCACCCTGCTGATGATTTGCTTTTCATGCGGATCTGTGAGGCCTGCAGCACCGGAGGAAGAACGCACTGCTCCAGTTCCAGTTTTTGACGGAGATCACTCACCACCTGAAGACAGACAAACACGTGTCTTCGTAGCAATTAACACCAAAGAAAGATTGAAATGATATGGATATGACTTGATGTCTGACTTCATATGCATTCGAGGCCGAGACAGAATGCAGGATGAACTTCACCACAACGGGTAGGTCTTCCAGCTGGACTGCGGAAAGTGTGGCCATAACCGCCTCACGGACCTGAGAAGAGAACAGTAACCAGTCAGGGTGCAGTGGTGTGTGTGGAGAAGATTAAAGCTGCACAGTACTGGTCATATTTATTGATATTGATAAGGACTCATAGCACAGAATGACCTCGATTTGTTATTCAAAATGTCCTCTTATTCCAAAGACTGCATAATGCTAAAAACTTTAACAAGGTTCCCAAGCAACAAGAACAGAACATCGCAGATCATCCATCATACTCATCAGTGCACATGGCGAGATTTTCCACTTGCTTATCCCTTGTTTTAAAGCAGACCCACCTGCAGACACTAAAATATCAATTTTAGTTGATTATAACCAAAGCAAGCAGCTCCTGTTCAAGTCCCAGTAGAGTTTGAGTACATTTTGAGGCACCTTTTTGAGCTAAAAATCTAACAGAGGTTAGTAACATTCACTTATGGAGTATGTATAAGGATAATCTTATAGTCGCTTCATTTACTGTTGGATTCAAAACTGCTGACTTTTATAAAAAAAAACTAAAATAAAAAAAAAACTGCAGCACATCTTTTCCTGTCACAATCCTTAGAAAATAAAACAATTGATTTAACTCAAAGAAAGATAAAGCTCAGTATCAGCTAGAAAAAGCCTAATCAGTGCATCTCTAATTGTTAGGAGTTGCCAATATAACTGTGCATGAGGAACAAATCTTTAATAAAGTGCTTTAATAAATGTACCTCAAATAAAAGGTAATATTTCTGTGTAAAATGATGTCATTAGAGGAATTTATTTAAAATTCCTGTAGTGTATTTAAAATAATCTCATCTTTACTGAGAGCGCCAACGACATTATCAGGCTCTGTACCTCTGTCAGTAACGACGACGAGAGGTTTAGACTGGAGAGGGCATCCAGGATGGGAACCGTTAGCTGAGTGTTCTCCTGAAGCAAAGCACTGCAAAGAAAAGAGATGAAAACCTCCAAACTGCAGGCCGACAGCAACAGTAACAAAACTCCAGCGTCATCCAGGCCGTACTTGAGCTCCCTGGCAATGTCATTGTGCTGAGAGTCTTCCAGTATCTCAGGAAAGCTGGTGATGATGTCACGCTGCACCTCAACTGGTGCCACTGACACCAACTCCATCAGCTTCACAGCAAGTTCCTACAACATAGGAGAAATAAACACATTACCACCTCCATAAAATACACGACTGCAAACAGAACAAGTCCGCTTAAAACTTCAATAAGTCAAATAAATGATAAATATGTCACCTTTGTGTCCACGACTCGGTCCAGCCATTTCAGCTGGTTAATAATCATCCGAGGAATATTGAGTCCCCCATCCACAGTGCTGTGATTTACAAAACAAATCCAAACAGGTAATGAAAAAACTGCGAGAAATAGAAGAAGTGTTTTTAAGTGAACATGTAAAATACTGACCCATCGAACATAAATTCAGGGAGTTTCTCAAGTAAGGTGCTGATTATCAAAGTCTGCAAGAAAATGTGCAAGCCATTAGAAATTCAGGAAAACAAATCTTAGAGAAAGGAGTTTTTTTAACAGCGTGACATCCTCCTGAAGCAAATATTGTTTTTCTGTTATGTAGTTAAAGTTAAAACACAAATAAATCAAACCTGCAGCATTTCGATCCCCAATAACATTCTGATGAGGCTTTCCTGGAATGAGCTGACAGATCTGCAGCAAAGACAAATACATGGTGGCATGTTAAACAATTCAAACATAAGCTGCTGATTGTACTGTTCACTTCCCAGAAAGTTTGCATATCCTTTACCTGACGTCTCCTTCAGATGTTTGTGGGATACATGGAAGAAGGCAGTTCCTGAACCTGTCCGGGTTCTCAATGTAAGCCTCCAAATCCGTTATAAACTCCTTCAGGATCTAAATGCATGATGAGGTGAGTGAATGTGAGCAGCAGTTAGAAAATGAGGAAAAGTTATGTGCTGGTATTTTACTCACATCAGGGTATCTGGGGCTTTTCTGCAGCTGCTGCTGTATTCGCTTCTGGAAAACCACCTGATCAACAGCTAAAAAACAGAACATTTAAGCAAACATTATACGTCATTAAGTTAATTGAAATGTTTTTACACTAGTGTGTGTTTACCGATCTCATGCGATGTGCCATTATGTTTCAAGCTGACGCCGGCTTTTTTTACAAAAGTGACAAAAACAGTTTCACTTGTTTCCTCTGAGGCAGCCTCTTTAGGCTGCCGACCACTGTTGCGACTCTTCTTTGCCTCTGTAGACAATAAAAAAAAAAAAGTACACAATACTTACATAAAATAAAACTATTAACCAGACGTTAAAATATGAAAACTACAGAAGATATACACTGTATGAAAAATATGTCAGTAACAACACACCTTCTGCTAAACTAAAAATGTGTATCTTGTTATTATCACTTTGTTCACCCAGAGTTTTCTCTAAAGGACTGAGAACTTGATTTATTATCATTTAAATATTAATAAACATATTCCTATCTAACAATGTGTCGTGCTGTACTTATTTACCATTTCCCCTGATGTGAATGGTAGGAACCATGGGATCTGGTCCATACTAGTTTGTTATAGTTTCAAATGATTTAAAGTTGGTAATTATTGCTATGACGATAGCGATGCAAGAGTAGGTGAGTGAATATTTTCTGTTTTAAATCAGCAGCATGGTTTCTTGTCTTTCCGATTTTGAAGAGTAGCTAAGAGAAGCAGGAAAACAGACATATGACCCATACGAGGCACAGTGATGACCTAAACAAAAATATATACACAAAGGCTTTTGTTGGACTTTTATAAGAATTGTTTGGGTATGTATAACTGTCACGCTTAATCAAAAATATTTATTGGAGTGGAATGTCTTTCCCCATTACTGAATAAATGGGCCTAGAGGTTACATCGTTTCCAAACATTTTCAGTGTGAGTTAACGCCGTTGCAAGAACACACCTGATAATTCAGACATGAGATTGAGAAAGCTAGCATCTGTATACAGATAACTGTGGATTTACATGAAACTTACTTGTGGCGGCAGTTGTTCCCGCTACTTTTTCCACAGAGGAGTGTCGCTTTTTGCGCATCATCTGTTATATTATAAAAGAATAGAAGGAAAAAGTGTTAAAAAGCAGTTGAAGCTTCTTCGGTGAATCAAAAACATGACAGCTAACACCGCAACTTACGTTCAATACTTTGGACTTTGTCCCAAATCACCATGCAAACTTAACGTTATAAGAAGTGTGTTGTTTTAGCAGACCCTATAATTTAAACTAAAAATAAGGACGAGACATGCTTTTCCTACATAACGACGTCAAGAGACAAGCAGCACAATGGTGTTGCAAAACAAACTCTCGCGCCAATGTACGGAGCACGTCACATTGACGTGCACGCCGGCGTCACATGACTCCTCCTCCTCGTGTAGGTTTGCAACAAAAACTGAAAGAAAACGTGCTTCACGCTCCACACAGAAGCTGCTTAGAAAATTAAACTATGCGCTTTGCTGTTACAGTTGTCCCCATTTGCGTGAAAACGTTTACAACAGCGGTTACGCCGTTTGTAACCTACCACCATTAGGGCGAGTATTTTATGAAAAACTGTTTAGTATCAGGCGGGGTTAGGACTCTTAATTCTCCTAATTTAAGAGGAACGCACTTACACCGGTGTACGCCAGAGTAGTAAACATGCGACCCTCTTAACATCTAAGAGTACACTGAGCTGAGCTCTTTACTTTTACTTCGGCCTTCCTGTCATTTCTTCGTCAAACTGTTTTTAAACCATTCCTACCGTCTGTGCGACTCTCACAAATAAAATGCAGGGAAAAAAATAAAAATAAATGTCAGAATAAATACATTATAAATTAGAAAATCAAAAACAAGAAATATCTCGCAATTTTCTAAAAGGATTATTTTAAACAGGATCTAAACTGCCAAACCGTCCTGGTTCTGATCTGAACAGAATATTTGAAAAAAAAAAAAAAAATCACAGAAGTTCAAGGAAATGCTAAATTATAAAACATTAAGCCTCCAGAGCTTCCAGAATAATTATTACAACTGTTATAAACTTATAAAAAGACACACATATATCTTGTGCTTTATTTGTACTCAAAAATTGGATTTTCTTACTTTTTTGCTTGAAATACATCGATAATGCTTCTGGAAGTTGGGTTTTCTAAACATAAACCATGTATTCTGTGTCCAACGAGTGCTGCTCAAATAAAACATGGTGAAAATTACAATTTTCACCATGTCTTGTACCCTTATGTACATGTAATGTGAAAATTGTATGACTTATCATCTTAATAATGATGACTTATTATGATGATAAGTCATCATAATAATCATTATTATTGTGATGACTTATCATCACAATAATAATGATAAGTCATCATTGTTATGGTAATCATAATGATGACTTATCATTATCACTTATTATGATAAGTCACCACTTATCATAATAAGTGATGACTATTAGCCATCACTTAATTTTTATTTAATTGCTTTTGTGATACACATAGTTCTGTGTGTAGCACATTTTGTCCAGTGGTCATGTAAAAGTCAGATAAATGCATTGTTGGTGTTTTATAGGGTTAAAGGTAGTTTGTCAGAGGAGGGAATGACATGACACCTGAATTTAGAAGGTTCCATAGGTTTAAGCAAAAAGCTACTGGGTGAAAACTGTATTGGCAACACAAGCTAATGCATTTTTCCTCAATTTGCTTATTCGGTGCATTCATATTGTACAGGAATTTGTTAAAAAACACATATTTTACAGAAAAAGAGTACAATATATCAGAAATACCAGCAACTGTCACTGAACTACACACCTATATTCTGTAATTGCAGCAGCCTTATTAGATATAAAATGCAGAATTTGGCAACGTCTTTGTTCTTTGTCTGAGAATTAGGGGGAAAAAAACTAAGAAACTTGTACATAAGGGTTCAAGACGAATACACCTCAACATTTACCTTCCCCCCTTGTTCCCACCACCCCTAAGTCAGGTGTCTTCTTTCTAAACGAGTGTCTATCTTGAGTTCGCCAACTGTTGATGGGGGTGAACTATCTTGATTGCATAAACGAAACTTAAGCCTACTGACGGTATAGGCGGGTAACTGTCTCAGCCAGGGATAACGGACTCTTTGGCAGTTTAAGAAGCAGGGAGCAGGTGAAGGAAGCGCAGAAAACGGCGCACTTGACTTAGGTTGTGTCTTTGGAGGAAAACTTGAAAAAATGGCATCGAAGCTTTACAGCCTGACGGCTAAACTGTTGACAGGAGAAATATTTAACTTCTCCTCGCTTCAGGGAAAAGTCGTCCTTATTGAAAATGTCGCGTCTCTCTGAGGCACGACCGCCAGGGATTACACCCAGATGAACGAGCTCCACGAGAAGTACTCCAGTAAGGGGCTCGTTATCCTGGGAGTGCCCTGCAACCAGTTCGGCCATCAGGTGAGGAAATTCACTCTTATTATGCTGTTCACCACACGGCGGCTGGGAGGGTTTGTACAGTTAGTTTCTAAGTTTTTATTTTCCCTAATTTGCAGTTCATCATGAAAAAGCTTTTTGCCTCAAAATTGCAATTTAAATTGAAGAGATAGGAATATTAGCTTGTTTGAAGTTATGTGGTTAAAAATGGTCGTTTGCATCTGTAGTTTCAATTTTGAGGGATTGTTTTTCTTAGAGGAAATTGGTTTATTTAAAGTTCCACCCAGCAACCAAATAAATATTTATTATGCTACTTCTATTTTTTTCTTCTTCTTTGTTTTTTGGTACTTTAATGCATTAAACTAGCGACAAATTAGAAGTGGTTCCTAGTAAGTTGCAAAAAGAGGAAGTTCGGTTCTTTGCTTAGTTCTTCCTGATCTAGATAAGAGGCATCGTGAGTAAGACCGCTAGGTAACATCCGTGTTAATGATCAAACCGCAGGAGAACTGCAAGAATGAAGAAATCCTCCTGTCCCTGAAGCATGTCCGTCCAGGAAACGGCTTTGAGCCAAAGTTTCAGCTCCTGGAGAAGGTGGATGTCAACGGGAAGGACGCCAACCCCCTGTTTGTGTTCCTGAAAGAGCAGCTCCCATTCCCCAGCGACGAGCCTTCATCCCTGATGACCGACCCCAAGCTGATCATCTGGAGCCCGGTGAGCCGGAACGACGTGGCCTGGAACTTCGAGAAGTTCCTCATTGGGCCAGACGGGGTGCCTTTTAAGCGCTACAGCCGGAGGTTCCTCACCAGCGACATCGAGGAAGACATCAAGAAGCTCCTCAGTCAGGCGACCTAACCACCCAACAGCTCACCCTGGCCTGGTTTATGTTCAGCCATAAACCAGGTTCCAACTTGTGATTCACCAGGGAGACATCTGTGGGCCTTTTCTATTCCCTCCGTGGTTTCTCTAGATGGTGGCATCACCTGTGCTCTCCCGTGTCTGATAGCTGTGTTGTTTGTTTTTACTACATGAAGACGCCCTCTGAAACCAGGTGTAAGGGGGGTGTCGGATGAAATGTAAAAGATGCAATGTTTACAGCTTCATCGGCTGCATGTAAAGCACGGTTGTGGTGCGACATGAGGACCAATAAAAGTGTTTATCCAAACTTTGTCTTTTTAATTGTCCCCCAAACCTTCAGCTCTATGCCATCAAAGCATCTATAAGTTTCTATTATCTTCCTTTTCCTATTTGAATACTCCTTAGCAAGTAGAATGAGCTAAATTTAAAAAAAATTGTGCAAAATGACTATTTTGCACTTCGTAGTCTCTACTTGCAGCCTCACACACTGTGGCAGATCATAGTCCATTTTCAGCCAGACAGCAGGAGTGGCTAGTAATTATGTTGCATCACCTGCAACTACAGGTTATGTCGCAACACTGATGTTTTATGTTCAGGATCACCCATAATCACAGTGGATATTTTAAGTTCAGGGTGTGGGTCCTAGTGAGGCTCCCTTTTGCTGTAGTGTTGGACTTGAGAGGTTTTTGAATGTAGTGTTATGGAGTTTTAGAGTGCCTTCCTAAAGTAGAAAGTAAATAATACATGAGTTTTTCAATTTTCCAACTTAAGGTCTTTAGGGTTATGCATCAAACCACATTTGCACATTCAGAGAAAACAGTTTAAGCTCAGTCAAATGACATGACAAGCAATTTTTTTTTTTGAGTCTTGCCACAGGTTCTCAGTTGGATTTTGTTCTGGACTCGTCCTGTGTGTCTCTGCAGCTTCTCCAGTTACTACGGAGGTTTTGGCTACAGGTCTGATTAATGCTCGCCTTGCAGGTACCGTCTGCTGTGGTGAGTGGCCACACCTTGGCAGCTTTACAGACGTGACACAATCTCCAACCTACTCAGTGAAATGTTCAAAGCTCACAGTACACAGTACTTGGGGGAAAAAATGGTTGCAATAGATTCTTTTTTTTTTTTTTTTCAGGGATGTCAGATTAAAAAGGGGACTGAATACATATGCACACCACACTTTTCAGATTTTATTTGAAAACCCTTTTTCACTTTTACTTTGCCCAAAAGAAATTGCTGGTTTACGATATGAAATCTAACATACATTAAGTTTACTGTAATATATATATAAAAAAAAAGTTAACATACCAACTTACCAAAAATCAATTTATAGCTCTTATGCATATAACTATTCCAAACAAAAAAAAAAACTTAAGGCTTCCAGTCTTTATTGTTCTCGGGTTTCAAATATTCTAATTTAAAAACAACCTGGATAAATACGCAGACAAGAATTCATACACCTACTTAAAATGTTTCTTTTTTCCCCACATCTCTTGGGTTGTCAGAATCGTCTTCTCAACAAAGGCGACGTTTACAGATGGAAAGCTTTTCCTAGTCGAAGGCATAACTTATCCAGGCAGGCACTAATCGCTGAATGATGTAACAAAGTCAGATCCAACCAGCAGACAGACACATGCTATATGCAACAGGAATGCAGGACTTCTTTCAAAAACACTGTAAACACAATAAGTACTAAAGCACTGTTTACATGTTGCACATAAGATAATATCTTCTATCCTCGTCGTTGTTGATCATGTGAAAAACACTTTAAACTCTGCATTCTATTGGATCAGTTTGTGTCAGTAAACAGTAAGTTAGTTAGACCCATTCCATAAAACTAGGCTGAGTAGCGTTTTGAGGTCTAAATTGCCAAGTATTGCATTACATGCACAGATCTTCATAAGTTTAAGATCCATGAATAAAACCACCACTTTTATACCAGTTTATTTCTTTCACTCGGTGTGCTTTGAAACATCAAAGAACAGGCATTTCAGTACAGAGCTGCATGAATTGCACATGTCTAATGAGAACAAGCTATTGCAAGGTAAGCTGGTCAGATCCAACAGCAGTCAAATGACCCTTAAAAGGACTAAGTGATTTAAGAAAGTGCACGGCGGACCATGAGTCTTAACGCTACGGTTACGCCACACCTTTCTGACTAAACACACCAGAAGCAGGTAGATAATGTACTTGTGAAGATTTCAAAGTGCCTCCTTTTTGTCAGGTTTGCAGGAATAAAAAGGCCGCTTATTTCACTTGATTATAAAAAAAGAAAACTTGTAGGAGGGTGGGAATCTTCATGTAACGGGCCCAAGAGACAGCAAAGTTCAAGCTGTGCTTTATTAAAAAAAACAAAAGAAAAAACGAAAAGCAAGGCCGACTAGCTTCCACTTGTCAAGTCCAATGTCAAACACCTTGACGCATCACACAGCTGCAGCAGCTAGGCTGCAGCAGCTGTGGCTCTATGAATCCACAGCAAATATTTTCATTAAGGTGGCATGTATTATTCTGTGCGCACATCACACTCTTAAACTTGCATTTACATCAACACAGCGATAATTTCAACAATAGATGTAGGCACAAAGCCAGTACCCTGCTAACTTCTGCGTCATCTCTTCATAAATACCTAGAATCACTTTGGTTGAAACAATATCAGCATTTGGCTTTTATTTAATTTAGTTTTTTTGTCATTTAAATATTTCTGAACGTTTTCGTGGGCGACAGAAGAATTTGCGGGCACTTCTAACATTCTGCTCATCCAGCGAGAGCTTCTGTATTTATCTGTGTTCCTCTGAAGTCCCAGACTAGTACGCTACGATCACCTGCTCCGGGGGAGGAAGTCTCTCGGTTCACTCTTCTGACACGGTCGTTTTGTTGAAGACGAAAAACAGACGTGACGGAAATCAAATAAACTCGAAGGAGGAAGGGTTAGCAAGTTTGTGGAGTCCTCTACCAATAAAGAAGCACTGTGTGCATATCCGAGTCTCTACTCGCCATGTGTGTTTTCAGTGTGTGTTCGTTAGTCGGGACTCCTCAGTTTGTGTCCATGTGGTCGTCGCCTGACTCGGTGGCTCCTCCTAGCGAGGCCGGCGGGTCGGGTTTGGAGGGGCTGTCCTCGTCTCTGCGCTGATAGAAGAGCACGTAGGCTGCTTTAGTCTGTAACGAGACAACGGGGTTAGGGTCACTACGGCAACGACGAGACGACAGGGTTAGGGTTACACTATGACAACAAGGACACCGGACTTGTTGTCAGGGCTCTACACTGCAGGCAGAGAGCCAGGGAGGCAGAGGAGCCAATCTTATGGTAAATAAAATAATTAAAGTGTTAAACTCACCACAATCTGATCTTCAGAGGCAGACGAGACGCTGCTGTCGTCAAAGTAATGCCACTTCCCATCCATTTTATTCTTGCCATAAGCCGTATCTGTGTCAGAGGATGGAAAGTGTTAACAAATCCCTATTCAGGCCTTCTACTAATCCACAAAATATCTAATCAAAGCATTCTGAGGGATGCAGTAAAGATAAATGTACACCGACACCTGTGCATAAAGATATTTCACGCTCTACCATTGTATTGCATCCGATGTGGATTTTGAATCACCTGCGTCAGTCAGTACTGAAATATAGTACGGATATTAATAAAAAAAACCGATTTTTTTTATTAATATCCGGACTTACATTAGGGGAAATAAGGTGACTTACAGTGACCGCCTCCCATTCCTCCATAGTGGTTTGAAACAGCAATGAGGTCGTAGATGTAAGGGCCCGCTTTTGGGTCACACACAAACTCCGACATGTTTAGGTCCCTGACAAAAGAAAATGTGTGCTTCAATTTACGCTAAGAAAAAAAGAAAAAAAAAAAAACTTCTGAAAACGGTTTCCAAACAGAAGTCAGCATGTGATGTGTGGCTGTATGACTACATAACCCTGCAGCAACTTCTCCATTTTACACACACACACCCACTCACTGCAGCTAAAAGCAAAAAAAAAAAAGTTATACGAAAGGAAAAGTCCTGTCTTATGCAAGTTGTACAGCAATAAAACAAATTGGGTAATAAAGAACTGAGGTTTTATTGTTATGATCAAAGGTGTCAAGAGACAAGTATCAAGTTCACTTCTGAACACGATCAGCATTTCCCAATTCACACATCAGATTAATATTCGTGATTTCCTGATTGCACAATCCTGGAAATTTAAAACGTTTCTATTTTGTTACGATACATAAACAATACTGATCTTACAAAAAGGAATGTGAAAGTTAAAATGCATAAAAACAGCACGACTGGTGACTACCACATACTTCAGAGTATTTTAATGGAATTCATGTGACAGACTGACACAAAGCATTTCATTGTGAGGTGGAAGAAAATGATGCATACTTTTTAATATTCTGCAACTATACAAACCTGAAAGGGGTAATATTAGTTTTACACAAAAAAAGGGAACGTTGATTTTCAGTCTCTTGAAGTGCCAAACTAAACCTGCAAAACTACTGATGTAATTGTAGTAAAATATGGTTTTAATAGTATCAACCTAGAAAAGCTGAATAAAAATGCACGCCCTACTGTTTATATTTAATTTAGATTAAAAGTAGGGCTGTTGTAAACGAGTATTTTAGTAATCGAGTAATCTATCGATTATTCTTACGATTAATCGCATAAAAAAATTGCTAAAATAAAATATTGGTAAATCTGGCATAACAGCAGTGTTACTATTGGATATCAATATCAGTCCAATTTTTCATATTTGAGCTTCTCTACTAGCTATTTTTTTGTAGTTTAGAAAATTAACCTGTAACAATAATAGCTCACTTTCTAAGTTAGCTTGAAGAAAAGTTACACAAATTAAAATTCCACATATATACTATTTAAATGTCACACACATACACAAAATATTAAAATTGCACATACACACTAATAAAATATCACACATGCATATAATTTTTTTTTCTCACATGCATACATAAAAGACTAATTTTGCACATATAAACTATTAAAATATAGACTCACCTTTTGTATGTGTGAGTTGTCACGGAAGAGGCGGGGCATAATTTGGAGCTCAGATCGCGCATGCGTTCATACCACCGTGACGTCAACTTCAAGTTGGATATTGGAGCTACACGGTGTTAGCTGCTTTTAGGTTAATGCTAATCCGATTTTTGAACGCTAATTTCGGTCAGCCGTTCTCTACCGCTCCTTCCTCAAGCACTCGGCGGTTCACTTAGGGCTTACTCCTGCGTTAGAGCTGGAGTAAGCGGCCTTAGAACCGGAATAAGCCCTAAGTAAACCTCCAAGCGCTTGAGGAGGGAGCGGTAGAGATCGTCTGGCCGAAATTAACGTTCATAAATCGGATCAACCTTGAGCTAAACGCCGCTTACTCCGGCTCTAACGCCTTACCAGAGTGTCAGAGCCATAAGTGAACCTCCGAGCGCTTGAGGAGGAAGCGGAGCTAACGCCGGAGTAAGAGGAGCTAACGTCGGACGAAGCGGAGCTAACGCCGGAGTAAGAGGAGCTAACGCCAGTCGAAGCGGAGCTAACGCCGGAGTAAGAGGAGCTAATGCAGGAGTAAGAGGAGCTAACGCCGGACGAAGCGGAGCTAACGCCGGAGTTAGAACCGGCTCTAACCCCGGAGTGACCATTGAACGCTAATTTATGAAATTAGCCTTCATATATCGGATTAGCTTTGAGCTAAACGCCGCTAACACCGTGGAGCTCCAGTATCCAACTTGAAGCTGACGTCACTCTGGTATGAACGCATGCGCGATCTGATTTCCAAATCATGCCCCGCCTCTTCCGTCACAACTCACACATACAAAAGGTGAGTCTATTTTATTAGTTTATATGTGCAATCTTAGTCTTTTATGTATGCATGTGAGAGAAAAATTGTATTTGTGTGATATTTTTGTAGTGTATATGCGCAATTTTAGTATTTTGTGTGTGTGAGAGAAAATTGCATATGTATGACATTTTAATAGTATATATGAGCAATTAAAATATTTTGTGTGTATGAGTTTTTAGTAGTGTGTGAGAGACAAAACATAGTTTTCATCCTAAACGGCCCCTCATGGGGGAGCAATACGAGATATTTAGGGCACCTTGTCACACTCAAACTCATCTATCAGCCATGTACGAGGCGCTCCGCCACCCTTTCCTCAGACCGGGATTCGTCCATAAAGCTACACTTACGGACCATCAACTACTCAGCCGCCCGTCGTGTTCAGTCTATCCGCTCACCTGTATAAATTCTCCCGCAGCCTCTTCCCAATGTTCAGTTGCCGTAACTCCAGGCATCACGCCGGTCATTTTAAATATGCTTATTGGTTCCCCAAAACAATGAAAACCCAGGCATTATCATAAATCGATAAAATCCCCCTTGGCCGAACTTAAGATGGGACGTTATGCCGCTAAAACTTAATTTTTGTCAACAACTCAGAGGCGGAAGTGAGAGCTCTGTGCAATGCAAGTAATGTTCCTGCTGGAACACGGTGAGCTAAATATTAAAACATAAATTAACGAAGCTTCGAAGCAGGTAAATTTTCCTCGAGGAATTTTAATAATCGAGGTACTCGAATCAATCGAGGAATCGTTTCAGCCCTAATTAAAAGAAAAACCAAATACATAAATTATTTTTGCTTTCACTTCACAATGATGCACTTTATTGTGTTGGTGTTATCCCAAAGATCTATGAAAAAAATAAAGAGAAGTTCGTAGTTTCAATTTGTCAAAATGTGAAAAAGTTAAAAGGGATTTAAACGGTTTCGCAAGGCACTGAAAGGCTGACTAATTGACCATGTGGAAAAGTAGAAACTCTACCCTTCAATATAAAAAATAATATAAGGTAAAACACAAGAGTATTTATAATGATAGAACAGTGGTTCTTAACCTGGGTTCTATCAAACCCTAGGGGTTCGATGAGTCGGTGTCAGGGGTTCAGCGGAGCCTCTGCCGTGGAGGTAAAGACACACTTGCGTAAAGTACTGATGACACGCCCTGCTTGGTCATCACTTTCTGCAGAAGATCACGTTACATTGCTTGGCCAATCAGTGCTGCAGGGAATTTAGTGAGCGCAGTCGTAAACGGCTGTTGTTGTACGTCGTGTGGTTTCTTTCTTAATATTTTAATTCATACTAAATATGTTGAGCAAAAGAACAAGAAAAGGAACAGACTTTGCTGTGAAGATGACATGAGAGTAGCACTTGCCAAGGTGAACAGGTCTCCCAACAACAGAAGTCACACTGATTTGCAGGTATGTAATTTGGGCAATGCTTTATTCTGGCCCCAAAAAAGTATTTTGTGAATTCAAAATGACAAAAAAAAAATAAATTAAATAAAAAAAAAATAATAAGTTATTAAAAAAAATTTTAATTCTTCAAAAAATCCAAATTTATTTTTAATTTAATTGAGTCTTACCCACCACAAGGTATTTTAATTAGTAAAATAGTAAAAAAATATTTTTTGGGGGCCAGAATATAGTAATACCGTAATTTGTTGAGAGTTCATGCACTGTGTTGGTTTTGTTCTTTGAGCAAGGTGATGTTCATGCACGGCTCATTTTGTGCACCAGTAAAATAATAATAATAAAAAAAAATAAACATATACCTGTCTTGAATTTGGAAAAATAAAATCATATTTTATCACTAAAGAAGGGTTCAGTGAATGCGCATATGAAACTGGTGGGTTCGGTACCTCAAAAAAGGTTAAGAACCATTGTGATAGAACCTTAAGAACCTTAGACTGTGAGGGAAATCAGTGATCATGTCCAAGCTTCCAGCGTCCTGTGCTGGAAACTTAAAAAATAAATAAAAAACAAACGGTACGCCAGGCCTTGCTGCAGTGTTGGAGCAATTCACTGATCAGCTAAACTATTTTAAATGATAACATTTTATTTCTGTTGCAGAAGTTTTTTTGACCATCATACCTGATGGGAAAGTCCACCAGTGTGTCGAGCTTGTCCCTCCAGCATCGGTTGTAGGAGAAACGCTTCAGGTGAACGACCAGAATGCGAGGCAGCGACCATAAGTCAAACTTTTTTGTTGCTTGTTGATGTTTTTTACACGTTGGACAATACCTGAATTTAAAAAAAATGGATTTAGACAATAGAGTACTATGGTACAGGTCTGACTTTCAGTGTGTTACCTACAAGAAAAAAACAAAACAAACATTACCAAGGGTCATGTTCTCCTAGAGTCTCCATTGTAGTAAAAAGCTCGATGCATTCCTTCAGAGCCACGGTTGTTTTCTTTTTTTGAGGCTGCAGCATGCTGTCGTGCTTCTCATAAGCCTGCAACAAACATTTGAATACATGCAAATGAGCGTTTGCATGAGGCGCCGCAGAGTTTATCTAAGGTGAAATCAGTCCCCTGACCTCTGCTTCCTGCTCATCATAAAACTGTTTCTTTGATTCTGTGTCCCAGTCGATTGCCACAGTGGAATGTGCTGCAGACAAAACGTGGGACATGCTGAGCTGGCACAAAGCAGTTCTAAAATTAATGAACAATAGATGCAAAAATAGATGTAAAAATATCAATGCTGACGGTTCAGTTTGAGGACATTTCCATCGCAAGGCAGCGGGCTGATGTTGACGGTTCCATAAGAGTTGACTATGCTGAAGGTGAAGAGCTTGGCTGCGTTTCCTTTAGAGCCGTTCTCCAAGTCCGAGCTCTCCTCCTCTTCTTCGGACGGCCCGTTCTCCGGCTCAGGACTCACCTGGTGATCCATGGCCTCCTCTTCACCTAAACAATAAAAACATAACCTTCATTTATTATGAAAATCCTTTTTTCTTTTCCTGTTCACCCTCTTATAACTACACTTCCCTCAGCAGGACAACAGTAGCTTATATCTGCTAATTACCATCATACAGCCCATTAGCTTCATTGCAGGTTCCTGAGTGGTTGCTACCGTTACTGGAGCTGGCGCTGCAGGAGGCGCCGTCTGACTGGGGGCTGCCGCAGCCCCCCAGGCTGGCGTTGAGGGTAGACGATGTGGAACATTCAGGAGTCTGGCTGCAGCTGGACAAAGTGGCGGAGGCTGAAGCTCTGCTTTCACTGGTTGGACTGTGCTGTTGCTTGACGTAGCGTCTGCAGCAGGGAACAGGGAATGACAGCAATACTTAAGACAACAAAAACGTAACTTTTGAATAAATACATTAAGAAAAGATGAGATGTCTCTGGAACTGTGATCTGTATCACTTGAATTTTCATATACATTTCTTACCCGATCCTTTCCAGGATCTTGTCGTAAAGAACGTCAGCTAACAGGTTGTGTCTGGGCACGGAGATGAGTAATGGTTGGCCGAACAGCAAGGTGCTAGAGGAGCTCCCCACGTGTTTGGAGTGGCGCTCCCTGAAATACACAGGCAGGTTCATCCTTTCGCTGTCCTCCTCCTGGACCTCATATCTGCAAAGACGAGACATTGGATTATAGATCAAATGTAAGAATCTACGAATCTCTGAGGAGACCTTTCATTAATCGAGACTCACACAAAAATGTCATCTTTTTCCATGATTTGGTTGAGGGCATCATCTCGTCTGTAAATTTTATGAAATCTGTGATTGTAAACGTCAGCTACCACCATCTACAAGGACAGGAGGGTTGTGGGTTGAAAGTAGCAACCAAAGACACATTCGAGGAAATAAAGACGGTGGGAAATCTGACCTTTTCAGGAGGAATCCCGCAGAGCCTGGACAAGGCACTGCAAAGGTCCATCACTGCTCCCAGTTTGGGGACCACCACTCTGAACTGCAGAACAAGGAAAACAGTACAGAGTGAAATATTTCTATAAACATACAAACATGACTATAGCACCTTGTAACACCTGTAGCATTTTGCTAAATTACAACCACAAACTTCACTGTATTATATTGGGATTTTATGCGTTTAATGTGGGGTGTGAGGTGATGGATGCATGGTTTCCAAACTAGTATTTATTAAAAAGGATATGTCTTTTGGAATACATCTTTTTCTACCTCAGGCGAAACCAGGTTGAATGTGGAGGAACTGAACATCAATCTTCATGCCTTTCCATAGATTCTGCACTGGAGGTCTGATCAAATCAAATATCCTTTGAGTTTAATCGTTCTTCTGGAGCTCTGGCTTTATGATTAGGGTTATTGTTCTGCTGGAAGCTAAACCTCCACTCTAGCCTCAAGTCTTTTGCAGCTTTTCTTCCATGACTGCTCTTCATTTTTATACTTTTATTTACTTTTACAAAGCAGAACAAGTCAAGATAACAGACACACAAATCAAAAGTATTCCTCTTGCACTGCTTTTTTTTCAGCCCTTATGATTAGTATTGGATGTGAGTGTTTTTACTTTAGGAAATATCAGTAAATTATTCCTTCAATGAGGAGAATGCAAGAAAACACTATTTTGTCCAAATCTGTTGGAGACATGGGTAAAAAAAAAAAAAAAAACAACTTCTTGGTATTCTCTGATAAACTTTAGAAGCCTCACAGGATAACTGTATTCATACTGAGATTAAATTATACACAGGTGGACTCCATTTACTGATTAGGACATTTCTGAAGGCAATTGTTTGCGTCAGATTTTATTCAAGCCCGTCAACATAAAAGGGGTTGGCTAAAGGATGGGCAATTATTGCATTCTTTATTAGGATTATAAGGAAAAAAAGTTCTAACAATAATTCTGATTTTGCATGACAATGATAAACTGTGATCTGCAAGGTTGTAAACCCCGAAATCTTAACTGTCCTGCCATCAAAATATGACTTAATACCATTATTTCATACAACTTCACTGCATAATTACTAAAAGACTGTACTGAATTTTTAAAGACTTCTGTAACCCCTTTTGTTATTATAGGAAATGTCACTGGTTATAGTAAAAGTTTAGGTGTACATATCATTGGTCAATCACACACTACCTACATACACTGAAGCTTGTGGATGTAAGACGAGCAAATTTGAAAACGTTAATGAGGAGTGAATACTTTTATACACGACCCCTGACAACAAAAACATGTGTTAAAGATGAGACGCAAAGAACAAGTCAAAGGTGCTGAACAGTTCAGACTGAAGTCCAACTTTTCCATACCTGAGTGGGTTTGGACTGGGGGTCCGACTGAACTAAAAACACCTCCATGGTCCGGTCCTTTTTCATAGGGAGAGGCAGCGTGAGGTAGCAGAAAGGGTCGAAGGTCACAGACACTTTGGAACACTCTGGACACACTAATGTAGACTTAAAGAGGCCGTGGAAAATGTCGACGATGACGGAGTCGTTGCGCAAGCGGTGGTTTGTCCAGGCTTCCTTGGCAACAATCTGTAATCAAACAATAATGAAAGTTTTTATTGTGTGCCAATTAACTACACAGTAACAGCAAAGAAATAAATAAAAAAATGCAATGACCGTTGTAAAAAAAGGTCTTTTTTTTTTTTTAAATGCTGGGAGAGTTTTTTTAAGCTGCTCTACCACAAACGGACACAATTTAGTTTATAATACTAAACACTGCTTTGATGCTGCGTACATTATCTGGACGACCCTCTGCGTCTCTCAGGGCCAGGTAAGGCTTTTTCTTGACACGGTTCAGATCTTCATGGAGTCCATCCAGCAGGAAGGCCAACAACTCCTGAGAGTCCTGCTGCTGGTAGCCGGAAAACTGTGGAGCGAAGCGGCCCACCTGGGTCTGGAAATTAAGGTGCACACATGACTGCTTCTATCTGGCTTCCTTTAGAGGAAAGTTAACCGGTGTGAGATTTGTCTGAAGTAGCTCACTTTGAAAGTACGCGGGGCCACATAACTGCTGCGGCTCATCCACATCTGCTTCACCAGGTCTGCGTAGGCCTCGGCGATCTCCCCCCTCATTCCCAGGGGATTCTCGCGGTTAATCTCCGCTTCATACTGGTCTGTGAGGAAGTACTCTGTGAGTGGAGACACATTGCTCAGGCACTGGAGGAAGAGGAACAAGAAAGAAGATTATGGAAACATTTACTAAAAAAGAAAATCACATTCTTATTTGGTAAGCTGTAAATCCATAAAGAATATCTGTATCGTTTTGAGTTCTTTTACCTGGAGAGCAGAGTTCATGAAGCATGTGTTGCCCAGATTACTGAGACCGCACAGGCCAGGCTGCGACTGCGATTCTCTGTAGTTATAGGAGGAGCTATATGAATTATATCCCCCAAATCTGTGGAGAGTAGGCATTTGTTACTGCTGGTGGGCTAAAACATACACGCAATTCTCAGATCACTTTTCAAAGCCCGGCCTAACGAGCTATACCATGTTGGTGTCATGCATGGAAGTGGAGAGAATTCAATTTTTCAAAAATATTCTAATTTACAGACATCAATATTTATTCAAGCCAATAGAGCTAATTGTTGGAAACCATGTTCAGTCTAAACCTTTTAACCATGCAATGCTGAGCGATGCTTGCTAGGCTAGAACAGAACAGAATATATTTCATTGATCCCACAGGGAGAATTGCTTATTTGTTGACAAGCTACACCATCCAAAGTGTCAAATATTAGCAAATACAAATATAACGATAGGCAATATAAAATTTTATTTAAAGAAAAATAATGTACTATGAAATGTGAATAGCAGTGGCTCCACCAAATACTTTAAAACATCATATTTGACATAACATGTGCATGAAAGGAGACCCAGTATTAAGAAGAATGGCAGTTATATCAACATAAACGCATACAAACATCATATAAGGTAAAAATAATATTAACAACAGAACGTCTCATTTATATGTTTTTAGAGCCCACATCTAACAGATCATCAAGATCACATTGTTGTCCTTCATTAGTGCATTGATACAGTCAGACAATCAAACTGACAAATAATAAAAATGCCTAAACTAGCCTGTGGCAAGAATGCAAAAAAAAAAAAAAAAAAAAATCAAATAACAGGTTTATTTTTCTAATTTAATTATGTCTTTAGGACATTTGCATATCAAGCCAAATTTCTCCAGTTGTCTACAAAGTTTTACATTTAAAAATGTGTGTTTAAAGCATGCTCTGCAGGAAAGCAATAATGCATTCCCCTTGGAAAGCAGCTAAGTGGAGTATAAATAATACGGCTACTTTAAGAGTCAAGCCACCACTTGAGGAAACAAGAAGAAACACTTTTGTAAAAAAGTCTTTTACTTAGTGTGTTAAAAATGCACAAGGGAACAGATGTTTTCTGACTGAACTGTGTGTTGTTTCTGGTGTTCTATTTAATTATATTAAGTTTAATGGTAGTACTTTTGGCTCTACTAAAATGCATCATAAGTTCTGTGTATAGATATGGACAGTTTTGACCAACACCTTGTGTATCTGAAGCAGATAAATAAATGTACAAGTAGAAAGTAGCAGAGGAATATATGTGAAATTGTGCCTTGCCTGTTGTTAGAGGACGTGCTGTTATTCAGAGCATATCCGGGGCTACCGCTACTGTCACCATTGGTTACTGTTGGGGATACACTAGCTGATGAATTTGAGGACAGTTTAGGGGAGGTAGTAAAATTCCTAGATGGAGTTGCACTGGACCTGGAGAGAGAGCAGAAGTGTTTTTCAGAAAGTAAATCACAACCATTAATCTTAATATACAGGGAGACAAAAAATTTCTTCACAATTTTAAATAAAAAGAGGTTTGCTTACTTGGGATGCGAAGCTTGTCTGGGCCACGTGCCGTCCTCATTCTTGCGTTCAATCACAAGAACCTGTGGAAAAACAACCAGAATAAAAACATGTTTGCTCCATATTTCCAATTTATGGCTATTACACCTCAAGTTAACAGTGAACTCAGTAAATATATCAACTGCTGCCAAGCCGTTATTAAGTGTAGTTATTTATAGTGCAATATTTTCACAGATACATTCACACAACTCCTTTATATCATTCCCAACACATGAAGACTATTTTTGCGGTGTTCAATATTTTTATGGATTTGCATTTTGAAAAGTAACCATGTTGTCCCCAATGGAAGTTGATGAAATGAAGAAATGGGGCCTGTGGGAATTTAAGGAGCTCATCACGCCTAAAAACAGTTTTCCCTGTATAACGAAGGTACAGACTTGGATTATTTTGGAATTCATGGAAAACCTATTTTAGATTACAAGACTACAGTTTATCAAAAACATGTGGCTGTAATGGGAGTCAGTGGGATCAAAGCATAAGTGAAGTTAAAGAGTGTACGTAAAATGCATCTACCTTGTTCTACACACGCTGCAATCAAAAGGACAAAGAAACGTTCAACATAAAGTGCAACAGAATCAACCTTAGAACTGACACCGAGATGCCTGAAGGGTTAAAAATCAGCAAAGCCACAGGCTGATTGCTTCCATAATATGTTGACGGGATGCAGTAATGCAAAAGGATCCCCAGCCAAGCACAGAGTTCATATGCTGCACACTAAGTTGACATTCAGTTAGCTAACTTTCAGTTGCCTAACATTTTTGCGCTACAACTTAATTTTATATGCAATACTCATTTTTTCTAAGAAACTGATTTCAGAATCACATTAGATGTAAGCCAAATTCTTTGAAATGAACAGTTACTTCACTTGATGTCCTGGTTCAGTCTGTGTGTAATTAATTCTAAATAAGCATGAGATTGATTTGAAAATCTGAAATAAATGAAGTTTCACAGCTTTTCTAATTTATGGAAAGTGCACTAGCTTTGTTTCATCTTGAGAGACACTTCTCTAGTCACCACCAAGTTCAACATGTATGCATTCTTCATGAAAGTGAAGCAACATTTGTAACATTGTACGAAACAGTCACGACATAAGGCCACAGATAAATCTGCAAACATACGACGCAGTTTAAACCACAATTCAACCCGTGTTCATTAAGAACAACTACATGGTGTAGTAAAATGACAATGTAGAGCTGGCAGCTCTGCATTAGGCTATTTGATGTTCCTGTCTTCAGGCAATACCTCTGAATGAATTCTGCAGAAGGAGTGCAAATACGTTCGGTGTGTTGGTATGATCAGTCTGTCTAGAGTGTAAACTACCTGTCCCTGGAAGAGACCGGCGTCCTGTACAGTGCTGTCTGGCTTGTTCAGCTGCTCATAAGTGTTGCTCATGTATTTGTTCCAGAGTCGAGTCTCCTTCTCTGAAGGGATATTGAACAACGTCCGCATCTCCTTCTCTATAGTGTCTGAGAACAAAGGGAACACATTCTGTAAACTAGCACAGGCGCAGAAATGAAAACTTCCCCTGGTTCACCCGGAAGTCCTGACGTCCTTCTTACCTATGGTGTCAGCTTTACTGAAATGCCTTTTGACAACATTTTCCATGTTGTCATTCTCACATAGGTTGAGTTCAAGCAGATAAACTTCCACCTTACAGTGCTTCACAAACATGCCGTGTTCAACCACCTAGAAGAGAAATGCAACACTATAAGAAAGCACAGACAATGGTTTGCCACAAATCAACATGACATGGAATGAAAAAGTAAAGTACCTTTCTGACGATGGGTCTCTGGCCCTCGAGGCAGCTGTACCAGCTGACCAGTTTATTCCATGCCTCAGTGGGTACGAGGACGTAGTCCAACTCGTCTATAAGGTGCTCTTTCAGGGCCTGAGTCTCCTGGTCTTTAATTACATTAATTAAAAGGATTATTTCAAAGGTGAGCACATATGAACCTCTTATTTCATGCTCTTTGCTTTGAGAGAAAATTATTTTTTTAGTTTTACCTGAGAACAGCCCAGAGTTGTCAATTGGTCCTGGATAGAGGCTACGTTCCCCAACATTGTACATATCCCAGCTGTCAAATCCCACATACTTTTTCCACTGTTTGAACCATCGACTGTCTATAAGATACCTAAGACAGACAACACTGGTTAAAAGTCAGAAGTTACCACATAACCAGTCAGAAAAGAGTCAGTTTTTCTTTTCCAAACTAAAAAAAGGGGGAAGAAATGACAAGGTGGATGTTAATAGGACACATTCCACAAAGCCTCATGCCTTTGCAGAACATTACGCAACAGCAAACTGCCTTGGCATTTGCAGATATAGTAACGGCAGGCTAGTTCTGACTTAATCTCATCTAAAGCATCTCCTTTAGTTAACAGGCTTGAATCGGAACAGTGCTGAGTGTTCATTCAGCAGTAGCAGCTTCTATAACAGAAAACTATGGTTCTATGCTCTCTGATACAAACTAGGTTTTGACAAACTGAAAAGGATAGAGAACCATATGATAGACATTCACATAAAATAAATAGTTTTAGAGGGGAATGTAACACCGCAGCTGTTTGGGTAACAAGGTTTATGATGAGAACGTTTCCTTAGCTTGAGTATAGAAGACAATGTAAATAACTGCTACTCCGACTATTTGACTATTTCCCATTGAAATATTTATATGAAGTAGTTTTACCGGCTTTTGACGAGACCTGCTTTAGTCATGACTGGGTGTTTCTCAAGATCTAGATCTGAGAAACAGCCAGATCTAGAAATATGAATAAAAACTGTCTTGTCAGAAAGCCGGTTTGACTGGAAGAAGAACCTATCAGATAATTACGGGGCCTGCTCGCTATCCCTACAGTTAGCTTCTTCCAACTTATAATGAAATATACGTTAAGATAATATCTCAATACATAAAGTTGTTTGAGTGGACATCTGATCTACTATAAGTTATCGTTAGTGTTTGTGATCATCGCATACAGGTCTCTAAACAGAACGGTCGGACTGGTTAGCAGTTAGCATGCTAATCTGTTTGTCATTAGCGCAACAGCTTTCAGTTTAGGCTTTCATTGCTGCTTGTTAGCTTTAGCATGCTAGCACTTCCTGTTTCATGCTAGCTAGCCCTGACTAAGACAAACAACGTTTGGGTGTTGTCGGTCCTTACCATTCGTCTCCCTTTTTTAAAGTTGTTTTCAAAAGTGACCCAATACTCTGTTTTTGGTTTTCTATTGAAGGGGTAGGCATCTCTGCGGCTACCGGCTCTGTGTCAGAGTCTGCCGCGCTGCCCGACTCGGGTCCGCCTCCCTCAGCCATCATGCAGCCAGTGAACCGGTGTCGTGAACGCGCGAGGACTGAAGCACAGGAGCGAGCGTCTCGCTAAACGTTCTTCCTCTACGATCCATGGACGGAGGAGCAACAGGGCCCCTAGCGGTATAAAGGTGCATCTGTGCCAAAAGATCAAGCAACCTAGATTTAGTTGATTTATTTAGAAATAATTCGAAAAGTAAAATGTATTAGATAGTATTTTGCTATCTTAAATTAACGCAGTTATTTAACAGAATCTAATACTTGAGTGACGTTCTGGTCAACACTCCATACCGTGTGGTGGCGGTAATCCATCATTTTCGTTGTTTGCCAACCGCCAAAAAACATCAAAGAAGCAGAAGCTCAAGCAACCTCGGCATGTGGATAAACATCATTACCAGCGAAAAGTATAGGTATGACTCTATGACAGGTTAAGTCAGTACCACAGAGTATATCTTCATCATTTAATTGGTAAGTAGAAATTTTTGTCCCAACATTTCAATCTGGAAAAAATGGCAAGTTGAAGGATTTGAGTGAGACTGCTAAAGAACTGAGTCAGAGCAAACCTGCAGCTCCTTTTGGTGCTCTGGGTGAGTCCCTGCTGCTCTGCGGGTCATAACTACTACAGTGACAAAAATGCTCCACGCTTGTGAAAATACAATTAGAGCATTGTACTCTGTATGATGAGCTCAGCAGATACTAATTACTGCTGGAAATTTGGTGGAGCTGTGTGGGGGAAGGTACAAGTGAGGGATGCTCTGTGGGACGGGATCTCAACTGGGAACTGAAGCTCCAAGGTGGAGCTTTGTGGAAATAGGCAGTTTATTTGTGGAGCAGATTAAGGCATCTCTGAATGGCTGCCATGGAAGATTCAAGGATACATTAAACATGCATGAGTTAGTCAAAGCAACACTCCAGGTGTGCTTTTGCAGAGGAACTGATTACTGTATAACATGATACATAAATCAAGATAGTCAATTTTGAAAAAAAGAAAATAAATAAAAAGGTGGACACAGATTTAGCGTTGGTTAGACAAGGACCAGTTCATCCTAAAAAAAACATCCCACATCCTGCAGCAACAAAATCTTGATATATACTGTTAAGCCTTTCTCAGATCCACACAGTAGTCCAGGCCCAAACAAACCTTCATGATCTGCTCAGTTATTCCACAATGGTAAAGATTTCACCTGCTCTTCCTGAATTTGATCAACCGTGAATCAGCACGTCCTTTCTAGCAAAACGAGATAAACTTTTCCAAGGAAACTGAGAAATGTGATCTCTCAAAAAGCGGGCCACACTCCCTGGTTCAATTTCTGAACTGTATCAAGCACATTTGCTTGAAGGCAGAACAGATTCAGCTGGAAAAAACCCCATATATCATAAAATACAGTTTCAATGAATGAGTTCAAAGATTAGGTAGATGGTAAATGTCCAAGGAACATCCAAGGCAGGAGCCGAGGATTGCGTTCTTCCTTTCGATTCAAAGATAGTATCCTGCATACCGTGTAATGAGACTAATTGAGATTATGATGACCTTTCTATCATTTCAACCCGATCTGCCAATTCTCCTCAAACATCCAGGCATTTTGTCCAATCATTGCTGCTCAATTGGAATGGTCTCTTCTTCAGACCGTTCTCTGTAAACTCCACAGCAGTGAGTGAAACTTCCAGCAGAAGAAAAAAAAAGTTGCGATATACACAAAAAAGCCATTCATTTCGTCATTCTGTAATGATCAAATTGCTTGTTTTCAAAGAAAGATGCGCAACTATACACTGCAATGGAGAAAACCAATTTTAATCAAAACTATTTCTAGACTGTACAAAATGCAAAGTAATGTTTAACCTTACAAAATTAACTGTCTAGATAACAGAAGACATTTCTATAACATGCGAACCTCAGCTGGTCCCAGGTCTGCTTCCAATCTTCAGAGATAGACACAGAACAACTGCTCTACTATCAAACGATGGAGGGATTAAATAGTTTAACCTGTACAATGTGTTTTATCCTGTTGTTGAGTCATAATGCATTGGAAATGGAAGTAGTTTAACTATACATGGGGAAAAAAGGGACTGTACTCATTAGTATTATGAATGCATACACTTACAAGAGAATCATAATGCAGTTTTAATAAGAAATATGTCCTCAACAATCCAAAATATGTCCTTGTAAATAAAATAGCAACTCAAATGTGTTTCATTGACATGAGACGGCTAGAGTGTTTCAATATGTTAAGATATTTTCTGGACTGGAAAAGGAATATTTGAAAGAACAATGGCCATAAACGTGTAAACGTTGCACATTATGAAAAGACAAAAAAAAAAAAAAAAAAAAAACGAATCCCTGCAATGACTAAATTTAGACCAGGCGATCAGAAGATCCCACTTGGCAGCTCCTTGTTAAACATGCCATCAAAGTCCAGCTCCCTGCTCATCAGTTCGTCCTCCACACTCTCTAGCGCCCACTGGTGGTCTGTTAGCTCTAGTGCCTCCCACTCAGCCTACAAAAAAAAAAAAAAAAAATCACATGAGAATCTGTCCTTTCTCGCCAAAGGATCTCATTATACTGGCTCAGCTTCGTGGTATTTTGTATGTATTATACTGGTATAATACAAACTTTGAAAGCTTTATTTGTATCTGCAGGCATGGCCATAGCAGCACCACTCATCTGTTCCTGCATGATCCTCGACTGGTCGGCACCTGGAGGGATTCAGAGGCGTAGCTACAGTCAGCATGAGCGAATGATTAATCATGACTGTCTGCAGATGGGAATGATTCTTCGTTAACTACACTTACCATTATCTTGACCTAATATGAGGGAGTACATGCTTCTCAGTCCAAAGACATTCAAGAAATACCACGAAGCTGAGCTCACCCTAAAAGAAAAAAAGAAAGAGTGCACCTGATAATCATGAGAAGGTCACATGCTTGATAAAAACACGAAATGAATGTTTCAGTGAAGGTCAGAACGTCCTGCTTTATTTCTTTACCAGGAAGCATCCAATGAGAGGAGTTCTATTCCTTGCTGCAACATAGGCTTAAAACGCAGGGTGAGAGGGAAGGGAACCTTCGCTGTGTTGAAACAGGAGCACAAAGACAAAACATCTGTTACATTTAAAAAAAAAAAAACTATAATTGAGCACATCACGTTTAGAGCCAATTATCTGCACCTCGTTATGCAACAGGAGCTGCTACATTTTAAGAAGAAATAATATTACTTGTTACAAATCCAGAAAAGGTCCAGTTGATCCAGCCACCGATGAGGATCATGGGAAGCACGTTGGTGACGTTGCCCTTCATCATGTCCGTCAGCATGCTGGGATCTGGGAAACACAAGACTCGAATTTCCTACACCAATACGATGTTCAACATATTTGTCAGCATCTTCACCACTGTTTTGTAATAAGTTGGGGAAAAAACTATTTGCTGAGTGTACTATAGTTTACGTATATATATATATATGAATAAAATGAATAAAAAATTAAGCTAAGTTAAAGGATTAAGTTATGTTACTCTGTTTGGACCACTATTTTAAATAAAAATGTTCTCTTAGTCAAAATTACAGCGCAGTGACAACGTCATGAGAGGCGTACCGGTCATGGGAGATGGTGGAACGACCTTCCTTTTAGTCTTCTTAAAAAAGCCGTCCTCTTGGTTGTTGAAGTAGAACTTTCTCATCAAAAAGGACTAAAACACAGAAAGATAATCAGTAACACTGTTGTTAACTACAGGCATGATAAGGAACAGTCTCACAAGTCAGCTCATCCAGTAGTTTTACTTACATTAATTAAATTAGTTTTGTATCAAACTTTTGTTGCTTATAGCAGGTAGTTTCCTATAAATAATTTTTATTCCAAAGCTGGGAAAAAAAACTATAACTTCAAACTGAAACAACACCACACCTCACCTATTAAGTTATGATGCTAAAGATGTTTTTCAAAATAACTTAAGCAGACAAAATAGGCTGAGAACAACTTGTTATGTTTGTAACCTAAACTAAATTCACCTAATTTAACCTTCATTTTAGCAGGTGAAATGCTTGAGAGCCAGTTCTTACTTAAAAACATGACCTGACTAAGTTGATTAAATGTAAGTATGGCAATGGGCTTTCATCACTATCTATTAGGGCTGAAACGATTCCTCGAGTGATTCGAGTACCTCGATTATTAAAATTCCTAGAAGAAAACTGATCTGCCTCGAAGCCTCGTTATATTATGTTTTATTATTTAGCGCACCGTGTTCCGGCCGGGACTTTATCTGCGTTCTCACTTCCGCCTGAGTTGTTGACGAAAGCTAAGTGTTAGCAGCATAACGTCCAGTTTTCAAGTTCGGCCTGGGAG
>CAEGAE010058575.1:0-38572 GCA_903067095.1 Girardinus metallicus
GAACTTGAAAACTGGACGTTATGCTGCTAACACTTAGCTTTCGTCAACAACTCAGGCGGAAGTGAGAACGCAAATAAAGTCCCGGCCGGACACGGTGCGCTAAATAATAACATATAATATAACGAGGCTTCGAGGCAGATCAGTTTTCCTCGAGGAATTTTAATAATCGAGTTACTTGAATCACTCGAGGAATCTTTTCAGCCCTATCCACAGGTAAAGGTTTTAGTGAGGTTTTAAGTTAGGTTTAAATCTTTTAATAATGTGAAACTGTGGTATTTTCATGCTGGAAGCCTGTTAGTGAAATTCTTAGTCGATCTCCATACCCAGTCTGCTAACTTTTTATCAATAAAAGTATCAAGAGAAGGGGAATTTGGTTGTAACTTACCAACGAAATGAAGTTGAAGCAAAAAAGTACATATTTGACACATTTCATTCCACCTTCCACAGCCATGGCAGATGATGAGCAGGATCCTGGTTTTAACAGAAAGGAAGCCAAATTAGAGATAAAATAAGAGATATATGAAGGATTACATAAGATGTAATTAGAAAAGTGAAAGACCTGACTCATTTTTAGGAGGAAACATTAGAGTACCGAAAAGTAAAACGCCCTATGGTAACGTCTTGAGCTACTGACACATCATCGCGTCTCAAAACGCAGAGGATAGAGTTTCCAAAAGGTTCCTCTGACTTATTTAAACTCTTCTTTTCATATTGGGTATCTCAGAAAGTGCAGAGCAGCCGTAAAAATCGTGAACAGCGGGAGCGGAAAAGTGTGCAATTTAAAGAAATTATGACAAAAACGCAAAACAAAGTTTACTTTATTAAATTAAAATGCTTTAAAGTTTGCTTTTTAAAGTCGCTCGTAACCGTGCACCTCCGTAACGACCTGTTAATTACCACCGACAACAAAACCAGCTCTGTCGTCATCTGACCAAATTACAGCAATCGATTAAATAAACATCCATCAAACCATTCAGGTTTAGTGTGAATTAATTAAACTTACATAAACACGCGCAGTTACCCCTTTTACTTTTAGTCAAAAAAAGGTCACAAAACCCGTTTATTACTCCATACTTTGAAACCGTTAAACGGTCACTTCAAAAAAACCAAAACGAGCAGAAACACCCAAAAGGAAGATGCCGAAGCAAAGGTACAATTTAATATTTCGTGATATATTTTTACTTACCGTTGAGAGAAGATTGATTTGAGTCCTTTTAGGGCTGAAAATGGGCAGTGTGTCGAAGCTTTGGACCAGGTTTTTGAGTTCGCACTCTCTGCTCCGTCCTCTGCTTTCTGCTCACTCTCCACAAAAACACAACCTTCCCTTCTTAGTGCCGCCTTCAGGGACCGTCCGTTAATTACATTACCCTAACTTTGAACTTGGTGTAGTGTGAAGGTTAATGGGTGGAGAAAAAAATTTTGGTTAAGTTATAGTTTGTTTCGAGAAAAAATACGACACATTTTTAATAATCTAAAGTATAAGTTAGAACAGTGTCTTTTTAGATGTGTTATGGTAGAACAGATGGGAAAAGTTAACATCTCTAAAGTATCGTCGTATTTCATGATTCCTACGTAGTTATGTAAATATTAACAGTTTGCCTTATTATTGATGAATCTAATTTACAATAATGAAATAGTATAATTATGTCTCATAACTGATTTACTTATCTCATACGAGTATTACATAATTTTGACATTGCTATCATATTGTGATGAGATAATATCTTATTATAGCTCACATTTAAGAGTTTTTTGTTACTTTTCTTGTGTTTAGACTGAGGTTTGCTATTATTTATTCTGATAATGACTGAGTTGGTTCACATTCATTGTTAAATTTTGCAATAAATGTGAAACAGCTATTGCGAAATGTAAAGTGTTTAAGCATATCCAGATAATTATCCTCTTTAATAAAAGTAATCCTTCTTAGAAATATGTGTTGAAATTGTTTAAATTGATGTTACTTTCTTCATTTTCTGCAGTGCCTCAAATTACTATGAAAATATTATGTTTTCCAGCGGGTTTCCTGTGATAAAACGTCTGGAAACATTAGTTTCCAGACGTTTCTATGTAAATAATGCAAATGTGTAAGCAGATTAAATGTTTAGTTATTTCTGTCAGTGTTGCTTTGAGTTTTGTTTCACCAAAATAAAAAAAGAATAGAAGTAGTATTCTACTACACGATAGGTAACCCCTCTTGAAAGATCTCTACCTTTAAGTCACTTTATAATCATTACAGAAATTGTTAATTGCAATAAAAGTCTGTTAATAGCACCTAAGCACAGTGTAGTTAACTGAAATCCATTTTCCATAATATGCAACTAGTCTGCCACGTCACATGAGTACTGCTGATGTGACGTGGCACATCAAATATCAACACATTCAAATATGTTGATATTTGAATGTTTCAAATATCAACATACTTAAAATTATATTTAATACTCATTCCTCTACCTCCTAATGCTCTGATCATGTTGCTTACTACGTGCAAAAATAGTAAAATCATAAAATTCTTTAAACATTTCCTCTTTGACTTACTAAGCACAGATAAGTCAGGTGAATCACTCATCCTCCTTGTGAAGTAAACCCGATGAACTGAAATTACTGTGAGTACCCAGTCTTGCATCAGTAAGCTGCAACTTGAAGCTGCATCTAAGGCTTTGCGAAATACATTTGAAGTCAAATTTTAAAATGAATGTCAGAAAATAATTTTGATGGTGTGAACACTTATGTTTAAATGTTTACTTTCTTTAAAATAACTGTGGAAAGCTGATTGCTATCTGAATTACAATGCTCTAGCTGCTATGGGAGCTTATCACCAGCTGGCACCAAATACACATTTACTTTGCAATAAAGTATTAGAAGAACAAACAGTTGAGACAATGACATGCCTGAGCAGCTCATGCTGAATTATGAATAAAAGTTTTAGGGCCTACAATGAAAAACATAGATATTTTAATTTATGATCATAAAGTGTTTGCAGTAGATAAAAGGTCATAGCAGTGACATACTTAGATGATGATAAATTCCACTTTTACTCATAAGTATCCGTCTATACTGTGCAGTAAGCAGTATAAAGCTACCATGAACAAAGAGTAAATGCGAGAGTCGACTCTGTTTGCAGTCTCTGGAGCTCAGATGTTGGGTGGAGTTCAGGAGGACAACACTCCATCAAACAATCCTGCAAGCAATACCAATGGTGGGTGTTGATTCTGACATTGGTGCATGTCTGTATAGCGCACAGAGAAGATACAAATGCAGCTGCCAAGCTTTTCTGGGCTTGTCGGTGTATGTGGAAAGAAGGTTCAGCTAATCACTCACGCATCAAGTGGAAAAACATCTTCAGAACTGTTGCACAACTACAGCAACGATACCACAACTTAACTGCAGAATCATGTGGTTCCTCTACTAAGCCAGGGGTGTCCAAAGTCGGTCCTCGAGGGCCGGCATCCTGCATATTTTAGTTCTCTCCCTGGTTTAACACCCCTGGATCAAATGAGGGCTCATTAGAGGTCTAAGAAGAATACTGACATGTTGAGAAGGTTGTTACGACAACCAGGGAAAGAACAAAAACATGCAAGATGCCGGACCTCGAGGACCGACTTTGGGCACCCCTGTTCTAAGCAAGTCGCTAGTTTAATGAAGATGCTCTAAAATTACAATACTGCTTTCAAAGTTTCTATTGTAATTGATTGTTGTTAAATGTCTTAATGTAAGACATCATCAGGCATAGGCTGGTGGTGATGAAGGTTTTGCAGGATTTGTTAATTTCTGAAACATTTATTGCTGTTAACTCGGAAGCAGGCAATGCAGCAGATTGGGTATTCTGTTTATGCACAGTGACACAGCAAGTTTGGAAAACTTGGTGCATATTTTAAAACCCAGAAAAAAAACAGCTAAATGTTGCCTAACGCAGTAGCTGTAAAAATTTATATTGCAGAAACTCTGACTTAAAAAGCCAAACAGAAAACTGTATTACTAAAAGTAAAAAGTTTTTAGATTATTTCAGCAGGTTTTGTGCTGCCAAGTGAACCGTCATTGTTGTTTCTCCATCTGTCCACCAGAGGAAGCTAAGTGACAGACAGACAGACAGGCAGGCAGGCAGGCAGGCAGGCAAGCAGACAGACAGGCAGGCAGACAGGCAGGCAGGCAGGCAGGCAGGCAGGCAGGTAGGTAGATAGGTGATAAATTGAAGTAGGCCAAATTATTGGTATGAACTTTCCTTAAATATTTTTCTAAAACTGTAAATAAACTGAACCTGTTTGTTTTGTTAAGCGTCATGAGATAATTTCTACTGTGGATTGTGGGTTACATAAATAACCTGAATTGTAAAGTGGTTTAACAGACTAAAAAAGGTTCTTAATTATCAAGGGAACCAAACCATTTTTAACATTTACGACTTTAAAAAAAAGATAAAAACAAACTTTCTCTAATGAGAAAGCAGACTTTTGGCACAGGATAAATAAACATGTCACAAAGTTAATAACAAAGTCTGACAGTGTAGTTTAGAAGACTTTTTCCTGGATATTGGGACATAATGTGACTTTTCATACAGTAGGACTTTAATTGCAGATTATGGATTCCTGCAAAACAATCTGTTTACTTGACCAGTGAATTGAAGCAAGAAATCTTGGGATAATAATGTAAAGTTTGGGGCTTTGGTTTGGTGTATTTTAAATTTTGAGTGGATTGATGTTCTGTGTTTGATATTGTCTTTGACATTAATCAAAAATAACACTCTTATTCTTTGTATTTTATCTCAGTTACAGGTCAACGATATAACCCAGGTTTCTGACATATCTTCTTTATAATTGCATTTCTTAAAAAAATGCAAGAAAAGAAATAAAAAAACTCAAATGTGTACAGAGTAATGACATTTAGCAATTGCTGTGACTCAGATGTAACATTAATGCTTTGGAAATTTCTCATTCAGCTTAATCATCAGTTTGATAACCCATATTGACGTATTTGTAGCCTGTCTTGGCAGTCGTGTGTGAATGTGGGTTGTCATGACATCTTCTCCTCATCTCCAACAGAACCAGCTAATTTTAAAAAGACAGGGCTTTTTCATCACCCACTGTTCAATGTCACTAATTTAATCCAATAACAAGTCCTGGATTATGCTTAATTTATTTATAGTTAAACGTACCTAATGTTACAGATTTACTTTAGGTAATAAATGGTGGTGACACATCAAACTTTATACATGCCTAATATGTCTAAAGTGACATATTTTTTACATATCAATCAATCAATCATTTTCAACATTTCTCATACTTTGTGAACACTGAATTAATTATAATACTGAGGTTTCTGACCTACTCTAAAGGTTTAGTTGCCAGTCTTTGATGTTTGTTTGTGAGTTTTGAATATTTTTTCTAAATTCTGAATCTATTCCAGTAATTTGATTAAAAATGTGAAACACATTTTTACACAGATTTATTACACAATAGATTTTATATATTTATCTCTCTTAATTGTAATGGTCATGGCATCTTGTTGCTGAAAACCCAAAATTCAGCTTCACGGAAAATCTTTAAAAATGTTCAGTATTTGGTCGTGGCTTCTTTTGCATGGTTTGCTGGAGGAGATCAGCCTGTGGCACCGAGGAGGAAAGGGGAAGGTTACTTTGAACGTGGCCTTCAGCTCATCTGCATTGGTAGATTTGCTTTTTCTACCACATAAACAGTCAGCTTGTTAAGCAATGTCATTTTTCCTCCTTTTAGAGGGTGTGTCAAAGACTGTCTCTTGGATTTCCCCATTAAATTGGCCAAAACATATAAGATTTCTGAATTAAGAATACAATTTTTGTTGGTTTTGAGTAGTTTTCCTTTTTTAGAAATTACATTTGGGTTTCATTTGCTATACATAATCAACAAAATTGAGTGAAACAAACATATATACAACTCTTAATAATATGCGTTTGACTTTGTCAGTTGAATTCATGAGAAAAAAAAAACTTTTCTTATTTATTGAGGTGTATCATTTTACCAAATGGGTCGCGTTAGATAAAAATGGGCAAAAAATAATCCTGTATCGTGTAAAACATGCAACATACTTATTACAAGGCTCAGCTGCTTCAGTATTTATGTCTACTATTACTGTTTCTGTGGCGGCTCTTAAGTTCAAAGCAAGAAACTAATTTCTTCCAGGAAACATTCAACAAACACTCAAAAACCATCTCCTTTTTGGACACTTTGTTTTGTTTTTGTTCACTATTTTTTATTTGTGTTTGAAATAAAATCAATAAATCAACCAGTCAATCAACCACTCACATGACTTAGAATTCTCCAGTAAGGAAATATAGTTCTGGGTTCTTATGTATTATGGCTTAACAAGGCATTTCCAATAAACAAATAAACAAACAAAAACTAAAATATTCAAAGAGAGAAAAAAAGTTTGACTCATTCACTTTAATTTGATATTGTTAAAATTTACAATAAATGTTTAAATATTTGGTTTAGTAGTTCTAATAATCTCGCAAAGAAAGGAAAATGGCAGATTAGCAATATCCGAAACGGAAATATCAAATCCTGATGATGACGTCATCTCGTCTCGTTTTCTGATTGGCTGTCCCGCCTGTAACTCATCGAACGGTTGCTAGGCGGAGGAGGCAGGAAGAGACGTTAGAGGAGGCGGGAGTTAGCAAAATCATCATGGCGGGATGCATGAAAATTATAAATGGTTACATCTCAGCAAGTTCGAAGTTAATGGCTTTTACGGTGCTTTTTATGTGTCTACCTCAAACGTCACACCAATATACAGGTAAAAAGCTGTGTTATAAAGCAGGTAGAATACCTTTGGTGGTATTTAACATATATTTTACAAGCTACGGCTAGTAAACATTAGCTAGTGTTTGTCTCCATTTACATTTGGACTTTGAGCGAGTTAGTGTAACATTTATGGGTTTTTGAAAGACTAGCAATTGTTTTAACGATTATTTAAGACAGCAATAGAAGTTAATGAAATTATTCATTTCCTTCGTGTCTTGTTCCTTCGTGGAAGCTTGTGGCTACCATTCATTGTTCCGTTTGGAAATTTGCATCCTGTCATTTTTGTAGGCGTTGGCTTTACATCCCAGAGCACGTCTAGGTTGTTTTCATTCAGGCCCAACTAATCCGAGTTGTTTTGCTTGTATAAAACGTAATGAGTGATGGGTCATAATATATTGCCTCAGTGAAGCATAGACGGTATTTGTACTGAGAAAAGCTGAGAAATTGTTTTACAAAGTTTGCTGAAAACACATTTTTAGGCATATGTGGCAGCTTTTTAGAGGTTTGAAGCAAGTGAATGATAGTTTTTTGCATTATCATTTGGGTTAGTATTTATTTTTTATTTATACATATGTATATTTTAATGTAAACAATAAAATAAACAAAGACATAAGTCTGCACAGTATATAGCGAATATGTCATCATAAGTGTGTGCAATATTTATATTTCAAAGACTGTTTAAAGTTTAATAATTGTTGGCTAAGTGTTAAGTTGCATTATTCCTGATAATGTAACGTTTAGCCAGTTGGACAGAGTCTCACGGCACCACATGTTCATACTGGACCAAAATGACGTTGCCCAAAACTGCTAAAGGTGACAAAGTGGTGGAAACACAGATGAGAAAAGGAGAAAAAACAAAAATATTCATATATCGCAACCGATATCATCTTTACAATATTTACCAATATTAACGCAAAATTTTCTGCACAGACAGGCTACAGGAAAACATAAAAGGAGAAAAGTCTTATTTGCTCTAAATTTAAAGTTTTTTTTATTTTGTGATACAGTCACACATGTATCTGCTTGTTCAATCTAGGTGGCCTCCGTCCTATAGTTGATCTTCAAGATGGCGAGCAGTACCTTATGTTGGGGCCCAACCGGTTCTGCTACAAAAACACAGTCGCTCCAACCTGGAGGCAAACGTGGACAAGAATTCATGCAAGTTCCACAAATTACACTGACTTAAGTTTAAAACCTATTGCTCTGTAGGTTTTAAAAATCCGAAATTTATCATGCTAAAACTTGGAAGTTGCTCTGTTAGCTTAAAATTGACTGTAGGAAAATGCTCTGTGCATAATTGTGATTGTTAAACTGTACATTAAATACCTCTTTCTCACAGGTGAAAGTGTGGAGTTCAAAGGTCTTTAAGGTGGAAACTGTGGAAGGTGAAGAAGAGCTGCAGGAACTGGAGCGCTTCAATGTCTGGAGCTGGTTTCTATTTTTTCTACGTGAACAGCACAATGAAACTGTCATTAACATCAACCTGTTCTGCAAAAAGACATGCTTCAAGGTGGATCCTACAGCAGGAGCTCAGTACACTGTCAAACCAATCCGCAGTAAGTAGGAAACCAGTGCAGATCGCGTTCTGACTGGTTAGTGACGGATGTAGCACCTTCATATTAAGTGGTAGAGTTAAAACAAGAAGGGCACATTACAAAATTATTATTATTATTAACTTGAAAATTAAACAATTTGCTAAAGATTACAGGAAGAAATGTCACTTTTAATAAATTGCTCAGATGTTTACCTTCTCCTTTAGAAAATAAACTTAGTTATACTAAAGGAATACTAAGCAAAGGAAACAAATAATTGTGAACAACTCACTGATTCAGGGCTTAAAAACAATGCAGATTGAAAGAGGAATGATGAAAAGATACTTTTGACTCTCATTTTGAACTAATTTGAAGGAAATAAATTGATAAGAAAAAGATGGAGCAAGCGTCAAATCTCCCACATCTACCGTGATAAAGATGGACACAAATGACATTTACCTGGATTTGAGTAGGTTTTGGTTGTGTCCCCATCAAAGTTTGCTCAGCATTCTTAAATAAAAAATAATGGCGTTTGACTCAAAAATAATTAAAGAGAGTGCAATGATAAGAAGTTGTGATCTGCTAAAAACGTGTGGTTGATAAGCGTCGGAGTTCAAAAACTTGTTTGTATTTTCTTTATTTTTCTTCTTTGGTTAAGATTTAAAAAATAAACTTTCATATGGAGAACTCATCAGGCAGGTGTGAGCCATTCAGAGCTCTTCCTTTGTAATCTTTTCAAAATAAAACACATTTTTCACATATCACTATCAATACATTACAGATTTAGCACAAGAATAAACGTAGTTTCATTTTAAAACCTTGGTAACTATGAACAAACTTTTGTAAGTTTACGTAAAACAAAGAACTTACCAGTAAAATGTCACTAATATAAGAACCAGACTGAAGTAGGAATTTACTGAGACTAGACAATAAATGTTTTAAGTGCACAAAAGGGCAAAGTCTATTTGGAAAGGAAAAGTCAAAGTCTAAGTAGGGTTGCTTCAAGCCTCACAGACAATTACCAGCAAACTTTACTTTCCTTTCAGAGTTTGACATCTATCTGTTTTTGGTCTTCCTCTCCGGGGCGCTGCTGTTTGTTTTTGCAGAATCTCTGAGCAGGTATTTTTCTGTCCATAAACCAGTCCTGCATTTTAAGTTTTAACAGGATTTATTACAGTTTTCTTTGTGTTTTGATTCTTTCCTGAAGGAGTCAAATCTTCTTCTACTCTGCTGGAATGAGCACAGGGATGATCGCCTCTCTGATCATCCTCTTTTTCATTCTGTCACGCTTTTTGCCAAAGGTAAGCTATTTAATCACCTTTAAATGTTTTTTTTTTTCATAATTAAAGTCTCATTGATCCAGTCTCTGATTGTCCCCCTGCTATTTTCCACAGAAAAGCCCCTTTTACATGCTTATTGTGGGCGGGTGGTCTTTCTCTCTGTATGCCATCCAGCTGGTCTGCAGAAACCTCGGGGTAATTCTGCGAGAGCACTGGCATGCTGCATTAGGTACACACTCGCCACCAACACAAAAAATAACAAAGGGGAAGAGTTACAGAGCCTTGAAAAAATATTCATTAATCCTTGAACTTTTTCACTTTTTATGAAACTTGGATAGACCGACACACAGCAATGCAGAATTGTGAAGTGGAAGGAAAATGTTCCATGATTCTTTGTTAAATTACAAGTAAAGATCTGAAAAGTGTGGCAATACTATAGTTAGCCTGATACCTTTTAAATCCAGCATATTGGCCTTCAAAGTAACAAGATTAACAAAAAAAAAAACTCCTCCTGTGTAATCTAATCTCTAAATTCAGATGTTGTGTGATTCCTTGAAGACTTGTTAGACAACATTGATGAACAAAGTGCATCATAACCATTGTTGACCAACAATGGTGAACAATAACCATTGTTGGCCGTGGTAGCATCATGCTGAGGGGATGCTTCGGTGTCGTAATGTTGAAATGATGATGAGTAAAGCTAAATATTGGGGGAATTCTGGTTAAAAACTAGTTTAAAACGGCAAAGAAAAACAAGATTTACAATAATAGTAATAAACATACTGTACAAGATTATGACATACAGAGACTGTGTGGTTATTAGAATAGATACATTGTACTAATTTTTCCAGGGATGTGCAAATGAGTTGGATGACTTTTTTTAAAAAAGTGTATTGAATTTTATAAAACACAATAGATGATATACAATGTAATATATCGGTGCAGTAATAGGAGAAATAGTATTGGAAAATTAGTTAAAAACAGGTATTCCTTTTAAAAAGATATTTCTGAAAAGACTTTGCAGCTAAACCTGCAATGAAAGGTGAATCTAGAAAGTGTTGACTCTGGCAGGAAGTCTAATACAAAATGCACAGCAAACTTTTCCATACTTTTATTTTGCAAAACTTTTAAAAACCTATTATATTTCATCCACATCATAATAATAACCATGCTGTGTGTTTGTCACATCAAAGGCTTCAAATTGAAAACAGACAGAAAAGTCATATTTTAAGTTGCAATAACACCGTGTAAATCCTTCTTCCTTGGTTTTTTTTCTGTCAGGTTACGTAACGGTGGTGGGATTCATCAGTTTTGCTGTGTGCTACCGCTACGGCCCCCTGGTGGATGAGAAGAGCATCAACATCCTGTCATGGACGCTGCAACTGTTTGGACTGCTTCTAATTTATCTGGGAATTCAGATCCAGCAAGTTGCCTTTGCTATCATCCTGGCGTCTTTGCTCTCCAAAAATCTGGAGTACCCAGTCATTTTGGCATTGACGGTGTGGAGGTATGCAATACTCAAATGCTGACAGAAGAGGGCGCAAGAGCACAGCAAGAGCTGAGAATCTACTGTAGCAGCTTAATGTAGGGAAACTGTAACCAAAGTTGTATTTAAAAAAAAATAGTAGTCGTCCAGCTTAGACAGGGAAAACAGGCAAAAGGGAGAGCAGACTAACTACATCATACTGGGTGTCAAAATGGCGGCTTTCCAGGGAGCATCTGTTTAATGATTGTTGCCCAAATGGAAATTAAACTTTTCTCATTCTTGTTCAATTAATTGATTTATTGCTTATTGGGGCAGATAAAAAAAAAATACTTTTTTTCAGAAAAACTTTATTTCCAATAAAAAAATTAACCCCATAGCATAATACTGCCACCTCCACCTTTTAGAATCAAAGTTAAAAGTTTGTGCTTGGTTTCATCAGACCGTAACTAGTTTTTTTATATAGGTCACGGTTTCCATATTTTGTTTACATAAGCCTGACTTTCTTTCACTGCCACTGACTCATAAGTTTGTGCCATAAGATCAGTTTGATTGTAACCTTTCTGCAAACTGTGGCTTCAGGTATGGGATGCAAATGAGTAAATGTTAGGAAAACCCTCACAGGTCATCTGAATTTCATCTGCAGATAATCAGCGTTTTCAGAGGATTTATTACAATTTTCTTTGTTCAGCCTTGAAATGTTAAGAAATGTATAATTTTTCCAAGCCTGGATACATATGAAAAGATGTTCCAGACTTCATCTTATTGCATTATTTGAAAGATAAAAATGACTTTTTTTTTTTTTTTTTTTTTTTGATGACCTGTATTTTTAATTTGTTAGATTATAACTTTAGTTTTTGTCCGCCTAATTATTTGTGTTCTTCTATTTAAAACACATTCATATAAAAATAAAATGTTTTTCCACAGTTTGGTCCGTGGATTCGAAAACCAAAATTTTTGACTTAGCTTTTATTTTGATGCAAAATCCTTTTTTTATTATGTAAAATTAAGGAGTTACTAATCACAAATTATTATTCAAAGGCTCAATACATAAACTTGGATAATCTGGTCCACATTTTATTAAAGATTAAACATTTTAACATTTTGGCAAATGTTAAAATTGTAGTTCTTCCAGATGCTAAGAAATAAGGGAAATGACCCTTTACTTCATAACTAATTTAGAAAATAGATTTAGTGCATTTTCTCATGACTCGTTAAAAAGATAGATCATAATAATTTATATTCAAATATTACTTAAAATATGATATTGCATAAATATGAATGTAATATTTTCACATTACATAAAATATGAAGATATTATGTTATGTAATAAAATATTTTACTACATAAAATATTATTATTAGAATTATTTTAGGAAAATAAAATATGAAAATATTTTTGTAATATAAAATAGGTTTTATATGACTGTTTATATAAAATATTTACATTTACAAATATTACAAAAAATATAGAAGTTTAAAACAGTATAAATTTTAGGTGTACAAAATGCTGTATTTAGCTTTTCCCCCTCTATCAATTTGGTTTTACAGTTAAATGTGAACAAACTTTGGAAATTACTTCTCAGGATCTTTATTTTGCATTTTAACCGGGTGATGTGGATGTGTTTTTATTTTTTATTCCCATCACATCGTTTTGGTTTGCAGGAAAGTCAGAGGTTACATTTACTGGAAGCCCCAGCCGCGCCGCCTGCTCACTGAGGAGGAGTATCAGAAAGAAGCAGAAGAAGAAACCCGCCGTGCGCTGGAGGAGCTGCGTAAATACTGCAACAGCCCAGAGTTCAGTCCCTGGAAGGCCGTGTCCAGGCTTCAGTCCCCAAAAAGGTGCCAGTTTGGATTTTTAGACTTATCTGTGCAAAACGGATATATTACAGGTTGAACAATGAGCTAATCCCTTGGACTTCCTGAGTTGACACAGAGTTGATTTATTTACCTAACGAGGTCACTGTTCAGATAAAAGATGATTCAGTGTATTTTTAGAGCTTCATTATTCATAATCAAAGGTCAAAATAGGAACAATGATTATTAGATAACTCAGCTCGGTCAGCCCCGGATTACCTCACAGCTCCATTTCTGAGTAAGTTTGTTCATTCCTGGCTTCTGCATATTTTTCTTTTTAAATTTTTTCCAGTTTTCCAACACTGTGGACATGCGAGTGTAGAACAGACATTTCTTTTCCTACTGCTCCACAAATCATGAAACATCCCAATGCCGAAGTTGGGTTCTGACTGATCAGTGAGAAAAAGGGCTATTTGACATCGTCTCTGATTTGGCTGCTTGTGTAAATATTAAAATTGTAGAAAATCATGTCCTACGTGTTGCACTTTCTTTAAAAAAATTCTCAGTTTGTAAATTGTTTTCTTGTAAATTGGTGATGCATTTAATTCAACTTATTTCTAAAGCACGAATAAATGTCGCCTCAAAATACAGTAGAGGAAAATACAGCTCTGGAAAAAGTGAAGAGCCCACTGCACTGAACCCCATTGAAAACCTCCTGGTTATTCCACCAAATTTTGATTTCTGAAGTCTTCCTGAGTTAAAACATTAGTATAGCTGTTTATAAATTAATATGATCTTGTTTTCTTTGCATCATTTTGGTTATTTTGACCATTTCTCATTTTCTGCAAATAAATACTACATTTTTGCTTGGAATTTCATAGACATGTCAAGGTTTCTCCTGGAAAACCTTCTGAGCCTGGTGGTTGGAGCGCTCAAGCTGTCATTCATCCAGCGGCCCGTCGTGTTTTTGAGTTAAAAAATGTTTAAAATTGACGGGAAGTTTGAAAATATCACTTGATAATTATGTATTGTAGTCTTAAAAAATGCAAATATATTTTAAAAACTTAAATAAATAAGCAATGCTAACCTGGTGGGGGCACAAGTAAAGGCTGGTGGCCTGCCAGGCTAATAATGCACTATTGGAAACCCTGCATGTTGTCAGTAGTTCACAGAATAAAAGAGCAATGTTCCTTCTACTCAAATATTTACCTTTAAAAAGTAAAATCAGAAAAACTAATAATTTTAAGTGGTCTCTTAATTTTTTCCAGAGCTTTATAATCAAACCAGTCCAATATAATCTATTCATATAGAAATTCTAATTTCCTCCTAGTTATAAGGCAATACAGTCAAATTAACAGTTGGGGATCATTTAGTCGGCAGTAGCTCGTTATTCTGAGCAAGCATGTGGTGACAGTGGAGAGGAACAACTCTCTTAACTGGAAGAAACCTCGAGCAGAACCAGCATCAGTGTGAGCGGCCAGCATCTAGGTGAGAAATAGGGAAGCAGTGAGTCAGCTCTATCTAATGGGATGGACCACTGGGTTACACAGACTCGGTTTCAGCTGCTAAATTAACATCATCTCCATAATCAACAGGTTTGCCGATTTTATCGAAGGATCCCCACACTTGAAGTCAAACGAGGTGTCCGTCCACGCGCAGGAATACGGTTTTGGAGGAAGCTTCTTCGAGGACGAGTTCTTCGACACAGACGATGAGGAGGACAATGAAGAAGAACTGAAGCCTATGATGAAGCCCGAGTGAGAGAGGAGAAGAAGAAGAATCAAACTGCACCCTTTCTGACGGGCAGGTTGGGGGAACGCCTCGCTGGGGTTGTCCAGATTTTCATGCTTGATGGAGGAAATCTCTGGACTGGACTCCAGCCGCAGCGATCACAGACGGAAAAGAAAAGTTGAGCACTTCAAGCGTATGAATGCAGTCTTCAGATGCTAAATGGGTAAATTTACATTGAGAGTTTTTGAGTGAGTTACATCAGGTTTTACTTTGACTAGACGTGCGTTTCAAACCATTAGGCTGTGAATGCAGAGAATCCGCTTCACGTTTTCTCCACACTGAGACTCCTACTTTTGTAAATATTATTTCAGATGAAAGACTGGTCATGTGTTTTCTTCATGTTGATTTTAATGGAAATATCTGTGGAACTGTCCTAAAATATTTTGAATAAAAAAATTATATATTTGTGATTGGGCACCTAGTGATGCTTTTGAAACTTAAATATATATTTTTTATGATTTATCCTGTCCTAAAATATGTCTAATTTACTACATTAATGTCCTTTATGATTATGTTCCAGATACTGTGGCCAAGACATGGTTTATTTATTAAATGTGTTGTTCTAGATCAGACTGAATTCACACATCTGTTCCCCAACACAATCTTCCACAATTCACTAATTATTACTATTGAATGCTTGAAAGAAATATTTCATGTAAAAGCTTCAATCCAATTCAAAAATACTTTCCTGATCACAAAGGGAAAATAAATGTTGTTGTAAAACATTAATTCAAGATTCTTCAAAAAAAAGTTATTGCACTTGGTGTTGGCTGTTGGCAAGAAAAGTCTCCTGTAGCAGTCTGTATCACAACAAATTTGAAGAAGCTTCTAACTGAAGAAATTTTTTCAAATGAAACCTTTTAAAAATTTTTGTTGCAGCTTGTTCCATGTTGTATTAAATTAATCACTTTCTTCAAAATTCTACACACAAATACCCCATTATGAGAATGTGCACATTTATTAAAAATAATAAGCAAAAAAAAAATCAAATTTACTTAATAATTAACATCCTTTATGCTTCATGCTAAAGTATCACTCAGGCTTCTTGTTTGTAGAAAACTCCACCATCCCTAAAGTGAGGCATGGTGGTGGTGGTGTCATGCTGTGGGGATGTTTGCAGCAGCAGGAACTGGCAGATTAGTCAGGATGGAAGGAAAGATGAATGTGGTGATGTGCAGAGACACCCTAGATGAAAATAACCTAAGTTAGTAATCGGTTAATCATTAACTGTAGTATAAATACAAAAAAAAAATTAAAAAGGAAATTTTCTGAAAGAACAACACAGTCAAAGGGCTAATAAGCCTAAATTGTACAAAAATAAATACATTTTGGATTAAAGATGAAAAAAAATTGTCTTTAAATACGTTCTACAAAGAACTCCTTTATTCAGCCAACTTTAAAAAATCTGTTTTTAATCACATTTTGCTATAGAATAATCCAAACAATAATCAACAGATTAGGCCTAAACTTTATTGATGATAAGCAAAAAGTGTTGAACTTTTCAAAATAATGTATTTTTTTTTTCTTTGCTATAGACGATCAAGGATTCACTAAAGGACTGCTGTGCTATAAAACTTTAGGCAATAAAATGTTTGTTTTCTTATTTAAAAAGGAATTTATTTCTATGTTTTAAATGCATTTCTACATTTCTTCTATTTCTTAAAAAAAGTCTTAAGTGGTTGAATGAGAAATCCACAGGAATGACATTTTTTATATCTGATTAATTGTCAAAAAAATCAACAACCAAAAATAATTGTTAGTTGCAATTCTAGAATACTTGTATAAATGCAATTTTTTGGTTTAATTTATTTTTAATAAATTTACACAACATTCAAAAACACAACATTTTAAACTATTTTCCACATTTTCATAATAAGCTATTTATGTAACATTTTGAGGAGAGAGATTCATTTAATACAATTTGGGATAAGACTGCAACATAACAAAAGGGTGAAAAAGTGAAGCGTTGTGAATATTTCCCGGATGCGTCGTAAATCTGTTGAATTTCCTTTTCACAAATACACTCTACAGTCTACAAACACAGCGTCATGCTCAGTAGTTTACATACACTACTCACTGGTACAAAATATTTTGTTTTGTTTAATAATTGAAAGTTATTCCAGGGAAGAATAATTATACAACTTGAATGCATTTTTAACTTATTTTGCTGCCCTAATTTGAATTTATTGAGAATTATTACCATAATTATCTTGAATCAACTCTGCTTAAAAAGACTTAAATTCATCTATCTAATACTAAGGCCTTAAGATGTATTAAATCCATTAAAGACAATGTAAATTGGCCTTAAACATCTAATCACAGGTCTTAAATTTTTGTTGTGGCAGGACTATTTAAATGCCACATTTTCTATGAAGGTTTTTTTCTCTGACTTTTCTATAAAGCATAAGTTTGCCAGACATCTTCGCTCAACGCGCTCTGTGACTCAAGGCGGCTAAAGCTACCGGCAACAAGCTGCTGATGTTAGCTAGCTAGAGAGCCATAAGCCATGTGAAAAACCCAAAGCTGCTACCAAGAGCAACAAAAACACCTTAGAAATTGACAGTTTTGATCCCCTGTGTTTCTTTTGTACGTCTCTTGTGATTTTAGGTCTTAAATTTGATTCATAATGGTTTTAAAAACTCCTACATTTGAACATGGAATAAAATGATGTAGCTCATATTATGCAAGGTACTTCAAAGATACTTATGGCTGTGGGCATAAGTGTGTAGCAGTCTGTCTTACAGTGGCCCCGAAGAAGCCTCTGACTGAAGACACTCTTTGCAAAGCAGTCTCACGATGAGGATGCCTAAGGTTGCCTATAATTTTCTTAGCAGGAAGGTGGTGGTTGCATCATGCTGAGGGTCTGTGTCATCAATGTTCTGTTTAGTCACTAACTAACTGAAAGTTCAACAGTTTTGGCACTAATGGTTTTTATTGAACAGTCATTTTCTGCACAGGAAGCGCCCAGTTATTCAATTTCACCTCACTTCAGTGGCTACTTGACAATAAAACCAAACATATTTTTAAAAAACATGTTTTGCAATGGAAAAAGGAGCATATTATTCAACTTAAATTCCAAAATTTAATGTTAGACTCTCCTTTAAAACCAAGGAAATTAACCCATTTAAATCAACTCTGTCAAGATTTGTCAAATATCTGGTGCAGCTTTATGTCTGTATGTTTTATTTTAATTAGATAAAAATCCACAAATTTAATCTTTAGCATCCAACTCTTGAATTTATTCTCACTGATCCATAAATATGTGGCGCATAGTCATTACAGCCTGAGTGAAATAAACACTTTCAAAATGCATCAAAGCCCCAAATAAATGAAATGTGTGTGAAGTTCATGTAAACTTCTGACTGGAAATTATCTAACTGTCTCAGTTATTGATACCTGGGTTAGGTTGAGTGTTAATTTCTAAGTATAACAGTAAGCTCATGTTTTTACCACATTAAAAAAAAAAAAGTTGTGCTTGGTAATCTGCGAAACGAGATCAAAGATAATTCAGGAGAAATTTCTGACCTTTTTCATATCCGTTCATTACCTAAAACATATTTGTCTTTCCACGTCAATTCAAAACTTTAAACAAACAACTCGCTGTGCACTGAAACTTTTTAAATCTGTTGCTCACAAACTGTCAGTATGACTGATGTTAAATTCAAAGCAGAAGCTGAGCCAGGAATAAATAAAAAAAAAAGAAAAACAGCTTTCAGAGCAGATAATGTTATCTTTCATCAAGCGCAATCTACATTTGAAAAAGAAAACCTAACGACTATCCTTTCTCTTTTACTCTCCCACGATAGTTTCAGTGACATGTTGGGGACACTGTGACATTTAAAGGCAGCAGCAGCGAGAATCCCACCGCAGGTTTCTTTATGATCTGCGTGTCCACGCAGCGATCAACACCGTTGGAAATGCTTGCAAACAATTACTCAACAGGTTTAAAACAGCTGATACAGCGAGCAATATTTGCATGTATTTCCCAGGCTCAGCTCAACCTAGGCAACATTCACACGTCGCTGTGTTTCCTTTGAACCACTTCCCCGAAACATGCATTACAAACAGGGAAACCCTCGCTCCAATGCAAACAGGACTCTATTGAATGCGGAAGGGGGGGAACCCCTTGGATATACGAGCATATGGAGAAAACTGTGACAGCCTCCTCATGTAAAGTGTCTGGACTTCCCCACAGCTTGAAAACTGGCCTACGTGGGACCAATGGGATCCTTAAAAAGTCTTACATTAATGTATCTAAAATTAAGGCCTTAAAATGTCTTAAATTCATTGGAAAATAACAAGTTAGCCTTAGAACGTTAATCACAGGTCTTAAATTTTGTTGTGGCAGGACTAATTAATGTTATATATTCTATGTTTTTTCTTACGGGCCTTTTGCACTGACATCTTCATTCACTGCGTTATGCAACTCAAAGCTGTTAAGGCTAACAGTAACAAGATGCTAATGGAAGAAAGCCATATGCCATGTGAAAAGCACAAAACTACTGTAAAGTGCCACAAAACGACCTCATAAATTTTAATTTTAGTCCCCTTCATTTGCTTTGTACATCTCTTGTGATATAGGTCTTAAATTTTATTCACATGGTCCTAAAAAGTCTTAAATTTGAGTTGGTGAGACCTGCATAAACCCCAAAAATAATATATTTATCCTAAAGAAAGTCATCCATTAATGTCATCCAAGAGCATGAAGAGGGTTCTCTTAAATTTATTAATATAAAGTGAATACCTTAAAAAGTCTTAAATTGATTTTTTTTTTTTAAACTAAGTTGCCCTTAAATATGTTAATCGCAGGTCTTAAATTTGTTGTGGCATTACTTTTTAATCTCATTCTATGTAGTTATCCTTATCCTTGCAGGATATTACTGCTACACAAACTGAGATGTGCACAGACATCTTCACTGCATTATGATGAGTCAAAGTAATTGCTAATAAGTAGCAACCATAAGAAGCTAATAAGCTAGCTAGCTATTTTACATCCACTACTATGGGTAAGTAGAAATTTATTTATCGGCAGTTGACTGGACGATGTTCGCCTTCGCCATTGGCTCACTTCTGTTACCAACTGGTACAATTTATTTATTTGCAGTTTTCTTTTGTACATTTCTGTTGAGCTACAGGTCTTAAATTCCATTCATAATAGTCTTAAAAAGTCTCAAATTTGAGTTTGTGAAACCCTGAGCCAAGTGGATTCTGCAAAATCCTGTCCTGTTTTTAGAGCTGGCAGGTTTCTAAAATGATACCCACTTTACTTTTTTCTGTATACCACTGTAAAATATTTATTGTAGGCATGTATATGCATGCTGGACTGAGTAGAAAAAACTGATTGGTTTGTAATTATGGCAAATAAACAAATAAATTCAGCTTTACACAGTTGCAGACAGTGCAAAAAAAGAAAAAAAGGTGAACAAACATCACAAAATAAAACCAGTGCATTTTTAACCTTCAAAAACACGAGCAACGGATCTTGTTTTAGTAAGAGAAACACTTTGATGAAACAGTGCATTCGGTTTCTCCAGGCGTTCAGGGTACTCCTCAGTTTTTATCTCCGTCTCCTCAAACTGCTATTCAGAAAACAGTTCAGCAGGAGCAGAACAACTTTAAGTCCAGTTTTTGTGGATAAAGCCCCAGTTTTAGGGTGCGTCAGTACTTGTTGATGCCAAATATCCGTACTCCGTGAAGCTGCGGCAGCTTTGGGATTAGGACGGTCATCAGGGAGCATGTGTTGATTAAAAAATGCGTCGCATCGTATTTCGTGTAGAAACTGGCAAGAATGTGCCTGCAAAGAGAAACACGGGTCAGAATTAACTCGAATGCAGCAGCTCACAAAAATATTTATACCCCTTGAATTTTTCCACATGTTGTCACTGTACTCCCACTCGCTTCCGTGTATTTTAGTGAGTTTTTGTGAATTAGAAGGAAAATTATGGATCATAAGTAAATAAGTAGGTAAAATGTATTTCTACAGAATCTATCACAGACATTAAAATGACAAAATGCTTCAAAAAGACACAATCAAGAATATAAAAACTGACATAAAAGGTTAATAAAAAGCCTGTTTGTATAGTTGCTTCTTTATAAAATGATGTGTTAGTAAAGTATGAAGTTTGTGGTGCTAAAGGAAACACAGAGAGGTGAGGTGAATACGTTTGCATGTCAGGAAGCTTGGATTAGAAAGAATCACTTCAAAAATAATTCCTGATCTCAAACAGTCTGATTTAAAATCAGCAGCTTAATTTAATTTCCAAACAGAAGTCCAGTTGCTCTGTCATGATCAATTTTGCTGGACAATAAATTGTCCCTGTTATTACGATAAAAGATGATATTTTTGTTTTGAGACCATTTTGCAAGAAGACATTCTCAAAGATCAATAGGCTTTTAATTTCTAACAGATATTTGGAAGACATTTTAAATATCCAAAATAAACAAACAAAACAACAGAAACAACAAATAAAATAAATTATGAAGTCTGCAAACGCAATTGACCTTAAAAAAAGGGATAGTTGAGACCAAAGCACCAGACTGAAGAGTTTTGTCATCCAGTTTTTGGTAGAAATAGAGAAAAGAAAAAAGCAATAAATCATTCAAATAAAAATGTTTGACTTTGTTTTACTTGTCATCATCATTGCTTTAAGAAATAAAAACGGTAATTTTCTCTCCTCATACTCAGAGACCTAAACAGTTTTAAATGCATGCTCTGATAAGCTTGCAGCATGTACTGCTGATGCTCCAGCGACAGCCAAAGCCTTGATGACATCCTGTTTGCGCCCAGCGGCTCGCTGACTGTGACTGAGAGTCGGCTGATTTGCATCGAGCAGGTAACTCAGCACACGTGTGGGGGAGGATCTGAAAACCAGGTGTGAACACAAACCGACAGCTGCCCACGTGTGATGGCTGACCCAAACCGGGAACATTACACCAGCACCTGATACGTTACAAAGCCACTGGCCAAGGTGCATTCCCCTTTGTGTCTGGTGACTTCATGAATCCACTTCAAATTATATTTTTGTTCTTGTGCATTTTGATGCAACCAAAAGTGTGTTTGATCTGTCATCTGTTGCCTTTTCCTCACAAAATGCACAGAATTTAAAGTTAAAAACAGCAGGTTGCTTTATTAGAAGATATAAAAGAGGAGGATATACAAATGAATCATCAGAAGGAAAAGGGAAAGGAAGCGCGTTTTTATATTTTTGTCACCAACTAGGGAAGCGTTTCACTGCCAGAGATTTGATGTAAATTCAGGAGCCGTTTCTCATCCAAATGAGAAAACTTTCTCAATTAAACAAGAAACTTTAACCACATAATCAATTAAAATAAGCTCTATAATTTCCATTTTTATTATTAATATTTTTACAGATGCATCATAATCCATTTTATTGGTGGTTTTTATTTCCATTTGACGTTTTTGGTTGTTGTGTTTTATTTTGGAGATTTAAAATATCTTCCATTTCCATGTTTACTGGTCTTTGAGAGCTTGCATTATTATGCCATTATAAATAAATTACTTGAAAATTGTCTCAAAACAACATTATTGTTTATCGCAATAGTTTCTGGGACAATTTATCGCGCTGTAAAGTTTGTTCTTGTAATAGGCCTAGTGGACTAGAAGAAACCAGATGAGAAGGAATCACAGTGAAAAGTCTTATGGATTTTTAACAAGTCATAATCTGTAAGCGTATTTCTATGTCTATATGAAGCGCATCACAATCCCAACACTCTTGGCTCTGACTACACATTCAAACTAATTCCTCTACAGAAGCTGCAATCAATACTAAAGGCCGTTACTATAAGTTGTGCTTTCTTTTTGTTAGCTCTCCTCGTTTTGTTATGCTGTTGGCTCCCGTTAAAATTTATCCGTAAATGGCAGCATCCATTACTACTTCCGTAAACAGTGCGCTGCTGTGTGACGTCTACGTTCTTCCCCTGCGCATGTGGGTCACTTTGGGGTTGTAAACCGTTCACACAGAAGTCTGACAGCGTTCCAGTTTAATTGGTATGAACGGCTAAAATATACAATCAGACTTCAGCAAAAAAAATTGGAAATGAGCATCAAGACCTGCAGTGTGAACGTAACTGAAAACATGCAGCATACTGGCTGTTGAACTATACTTGGTTTAGATTACAGATGCATGATAATTATCAGTTTATATCGATTATTGTAATAATCGTCAACTAGTTTATTAATAGATTAATCATTAATCGGTCACAGACTCAAAAAAGGTAATTTGCTGAAAGAACAACAAACTCCAAGCAGATATTAATCAAAATGGTAAAAATAAAAATCTATTAAGCACATTTTGCTGTCTAATTATTAAATCGATGAATCCAAAACACAGATCAGATCTACATTATATTGATAAGCTAAGCTTCTCACATGTTGATATTAAAAGTGCTTCTTGAAAGACTCGAGACTGTAAAGTATGAGGCTACGGATTAATGAAACGATTAATCAGATTAATCGTGATTAATAAATTATCGAAATAATCGTCAACTAATTTAGTAATCAGTTAAGCATTAACTGGAGTATTTGCTGAAAAACACAATATACTTAAATGAGTAAATGAGGCAAAAGTTTCTAAAAATATAAACATTTTGCATTTAAGATTTTAAAAAAATGTGTAAATATGTTCTACCCAAAACTGAAATAGTTTTAGGTTCACTTGGTTAAAAAAAAAAAAATCACTTTATTCAAAAATTAATCAACAAATTAGCACTACACTGTATTGAGAAATTTTTTTTAGTTGTTGCTACAAATGTTCAAATATTCTGTTATTGCATTTTAGGCAATAAAAGGTTTATTTTCCCATTTAAAAAAAAAGAACTGAGTTTGTTTATTTGCCAAAACATAAACATATCATAACATGTACATATATTAAAATACGTATTTTAATATTGTAAAAAAAAATTGTTAAGTAGTTGAATGAAAACTGCCAAATGTGCCAGTTTTTATCTGATTAATCGCCCTAATTTTAATGTTGTTAAAATCCTCTCTCTTCTGGTGTTTTTCTGTTACTCATCTACTATACAAGGTTCTTTAGGCCCCTACTTTCCCCTCCTGGTTTTCCCCCAAAATTGTTCCCAGAATTTCAGAATTTTCCCAAGTTTAATTTAATCTCAACATCCCCATCAGTTAGCACACTGGCAGCCCTTTGTTGGGATACGTCCATTCAAGGAAACAATTATTGAAATAACCGATGGATTTGATTGGGTCGTCAAAATGAAAGTGAAATTGTGTCTGGCACAACAGACACGTTTTTGCATTTTACCGGTAAGATACTCACAGAACAATTGGTGAGATGGTGAGAAACTTGCGTGAAGAAGTGAACTGGACGCCGTAGTCCATCTGTTCCCAGTGCGTGAGCAGACGGGCTTTGCCCTGGTCTGGCGTTTCGAAGGGAGTGCCCTTCACTGTGTGTAGGAACAGGTACATCGCCTGGAGAAAGGAGCACAGGAGCCGTCTATCACCCATCGCAAAGAGTTTTATGTTAAAACAGACTCTCAGTTTGACTGCTGCGGGGGGAAAAACTGAGGAATTTCAATGTTATTAACCTGAGAGTTTCTGTGCATTAGGAGTGCCTAACTCAGTCAGGAGCCAAAATTTTAAACATGCTGCAAATGCAATCGACTGTCCACCATCTTTATATGTGAATAACTCAATGAAATCTGCTGTTTCCTTTGATAAAAATCTTTATCTACACTTTATTTAAAGGGGTTTGCATAAGACTGACATGACACAACAACGGTCAGGAACATGAAGGAGTCTTTATGAATGTTTACAACTGTTGTCATGAAGAGTCACTCAGTAAGTAATGACACCATTAATGCAAAGTTGCAATAAAAGTTCCATTAAAAGTCCATTATTTGGTCAATAATGACCTTTTTAATGCAAAGTTGTATTAAAATTAGCATTAAAAGTCCATTAAGAGTCAACTTTGCATTAAAAGTGTCATTATCTACCGAATGACACGTCATGACAAGTCACCAAAACCTTTTTAATAATTTGAATAATAAACTCAATTTGACTACATTGTTTGGTAACTAGCATCAAATTGAATTACATGTAAGTGACTAGAAATTATAGTGATTACAATATAAAGTATGATTTAAAAAAACAACAACTACTTTTTACTTATTTTTTTGGTCTTTAATTCATAGCACCAAAAACATAAATACTTTTCCTAAAAAAGGTTTTTATGGTTTTAAAAAAGGTTTTCCCATTTGACATAAGTTGTGTGATTTATATCACTAAGCTGCACACAGTAATTGCACTTAATTATTATGATTTTTTATTTACTGATATTGATGCCTTCATAAAACAGTGGAGAAAAAAGTAAAAATAAGTTTTCCGATAATGCTGTCAGTTTTTGTTTTTTATTCACACTGATTGAAACGTATCGAGACAACGATCCCGAATTTATTTTTATTATAACAAAATGTATTCGATACATTTCCGCCCCTACTGGGAATCTGTCTGATTAAGCCAATTTTTTTTATATAAAGTGCCTCAAGATGACATTTTGCTGGACCATAAATTGTCCCAGAAATTATTGTAATAAACAATAATATTGTCTTGAGACCATTTTCAACTTGTAAAATTATAATAATAATAATAATAATGGAAAATTAATTCAAGTACACTCATAAAGTACTTACTGTGCATAAACCAACATACTTTGATATCCATTAAATGTGCATAAACTGTCCTTGAGCATCTACAAGCAAATTCTAAAAGACAGAAAATTTGCAAAAAGTGAAAACTTTTTTTACAAAAAACTCAAATAAAATATTTCTTGTGTGAATTCTTTCATTTAAATGTAAAATTATTACAGGAAAGTTGCTCCACAGATCATTTTTGGGGAAGAAAAAAACAAAAAACATCTAGGGCCAAATTCCAATAAAACACGTGAGCAGTTATAGATCAAGTCATGTGACTAAATGTATTTTTATTTGTGTTCGTAGCAGCGAGGGGGTTGCTGGTTCACCGCCACGTGCTGGCATCTCGTCTGAATGTGTGTGAAATAACAGAAGTGACAGGGAAACACCTGAAATAAAGGCTGGCTGGAAAAACAAAAGGTAACCGAGAAAATATAAACGTAAACAAATCAGTCAAGATCTACGGTAAACATAAGCTATACCTAGAAGAATGATTCAGTTCCATTTTTTGTCATGCAACAACCTAGAAGCTAGCTGGAAGGAAAATGTTGCATAAATATCAACATCTGGACAAATAAAAAATAGAAAAGAAAACCCCTAGGTACTAGAGTTAAATTGTATTTATTTAATCCTACTGTTCTGTGAAAGCTTCAAAAGGTTTGTTTGTGTATCAAAACTAAATTTCTGTGCTACATGCAAAACGGATGGCAGAAAACATTGCGCTTCACCTTGAATATACCATCAAAACTTACCAGTGTAACTGCAAAATTAGCTGATTCTTCAAAGTATTGACTGACACAAACTAAATACAAATGCACACCACACTTTTCAGATTTTCTTTGTAAAGAATTTTGAAAACCCAGAAGCTTTCTTATACAAAATCCCCCAGAAAACAAATTAAAGTTTGTGGTTGCAACACACAAAAAAAATGTAAATAGTTCAGCATAGCGATAGCATGTTGTGAAAGAAGCCGAAGTAAGAAAGGGAACGGTGATTTTCACACAACAATCTATCAACAGATCAAATCATTTCTATTCTGCGGTCGGGTGTCAGTAGCTTTCAGACTGACCAGATTGTGGATGACGTTGGTGAGGGTCCAGACGAGCGGCACCGAGAAGAAAGGAATGCTGAGCAGAACAATGTGCAGAACCACGGTCAGTAAAAGGTAGGTGAGCCATATGCCCCTGCTGTTCATCACCCGCGTGTTGGGGTTCACCTCACTGTGAGCTACGCCAACATTCATCTGTAATGGAAACAAAATAAAATGTTAAAAAGATGTCATAGTGCCCTAGATTTGAAGAATGGTTAGACTTTATGCCTTTTGTCTCTCTGCAGTCAGACTAGTTATCAAGCGAATTGGAATTGTTTTTATAGCTTTTTTTCAAATTCTTTAAGTTATCAAGCTTCATAACTACGATGCACAATTAACTGCTACGAAAAGAAATCTCTTTAATTTTATAAATTAGGTTTGTGCAACAGCCTAGCAAATATGCAGAACACTTGTTCTGCATATTTGAACAAGTGTTCAAATGTAGTTATTTTTATTTACATTTTTTTTTTATTTTTACAAAAGCCATCTGCACATTGCAAAACACGTCCAATTGATATTCAGTCCAATGCAATCCAATTCAGTCCATTTATTGTCTTCCCCTCATTAGAACTGGCCTGAAACGATTAAATGTGATGAATCGATTATTTAAATATTTGTCATGTGTAACAGAACACAAGTGTGACGGTTTCTTTTTGACGTGAGTTAACCAAATGAAATGTTGTCAATGTAATCTGTGTCAAGTATGCTGAAAAGCCAATAAATGTATGTAGAATATTAGCTTTAGGGCGTGTTTTTTTTTGTTTTTTTTTTACAGCGAGTACGACCCCGCCCGGTTAAATTGTTCTCGGGACCAAAAACACGCGCCTCCAAACAACCAAAGCTAACACACTTAGCCGCAGTTTTCACCCGCTAACCACTAACCAGGCAGGAACGAACCGCAGTAAATAAATCCGTACATTCAAGCGTTACAATTTCCTAACTATTCACACCGTAGCTGTACTTTTTAAACTTTGAACCGTTACGACATAAACGGAGACAACGTTCGTCAGCTAACATCTACAGGTTTTTCCAGCTGTTTTATCAAACTTGTGTTAAGCGTAACCAGCTGCGGCCTACTTTATATTCAGTAAGGTTACGCTGTGAGTTATTCTGATGATCCGCGCTGCATTTGGAGGGTTAAAACGTTACTTTTAACCGACGCTAACTTTACCTTCCTGTGTTGTCGTAGGTCACCAGGAAACTTCTATTTTTTTTTTTCTTCTTCTTCTTCTTTATTAACCCCGCCCTCGTCTGGTCGGGACTGAATCCTCTGCCTGCAGCTGTGAGAAGTGCTGCACTGACCAGCCTGCACAAATCCCGAGAGACGTCGGATCAGCAGCAGGTGAAGAAGAGAAACAAAGTAGAAATACATCGCTACAACTGATATGAATAATCAAGGATATACACCAGTGGGAGCAAGAAATAGTTTTGCTTCATCGTAAATTCCCAAAGAGACACAAGGGGTTTGTTTGTGCGTGGTGCTGCTTTCAGGGACCTCAAAATCTGAATTTTTTTTGTGTTATTATTCCTTCTGTAAATACATAAAATAAATAATAATTGTATAAGTCGTCTAGTTTATTAAGGTTTCCCGTTGCATTTAACAGTATAACATACTGCTTCTGCAGCACTTTAAGGCGAATAAATCAAAAATACAACAGTAAAGTGTCATAAATAACCTTTTTTATTGCCTTGTGAAACTTGTATCCTTAAGATTTTACCCGTATTTGTCACATTAAAATCACGTATAGATTGTATTTTATTTGGATTTAATGTAGAGCCCCGAAGTCCAGTCCTCAAAAGAATAGAAAGAAATAGAAATTTATTTTATTGTCCTTCAGCAGGAAAATTCAGGTGACAAGCAAGCCGAAGCATTTACACAAAAATAAAAATATAAAAAAAATAGAGGAAGCCTGTCTTAATAAGCAATAAACTTATTAATCTCGGAATAAATTAAAACAAGTTGTTAATTTCCGTTTGCATGATTGTTTGGTTTTTTGTTTCTCTCTCTTCCAAAGATGGGATGGAAACTACCTCCTTTTTTAAATTGCAGCTGTATTTACAGAGACTTTAGTATCCATTTTATTTGTTGTTTTGCTTGTTCTGTTTATTTAATTTTGGATATTTAAAATGTTTGTGAGAAATTAAAGTTTATAGATCTTTGAGACTGTGTACTTGCATTATTATGCCAAAACAACATTATTATTGTTTATTGCAATAACTTCTGGGACAAGATTTGTTATCAGGTCTAAATAGAAGTAATAATATCTTACTGCTCAATAATTTCAAGAAAAAAGTGTGCAGTTATTAAAAATAACACATTCCAATTCAAAGAAATGTACAACTATGATCATTTAAAATGATGCACAACATGTGCATGCATATTTGTGCATAAAAACAACAACATACTATTTACAAGAAGTGGAAAAAGCTCTACAAACAACAAGGATGTTATTTGAAATCAGAAAAACTACAAATACCAGCAGGAGGTAAACACTTCTTGAGTTGAGTAATCGAAGGACGGTTGCAAATCCCGTCTTAGATTGTGAAGACTATAATAGTTGTGTTTCTGCATCCTGAAAACTGTGAAGCTGTTTTCACACTAGCAGGAACACAGTAAAGCAATGCAGGAATAATGCTGAGAAGACTATTTCACATGGTGAAATAGTCTGATTTCCCCATCAGTTTAATGAAAAGCAGAAATATAACATAGGAAACATACAAAACAACAATGTGGGACTTCATTCCACAAAATAAAACAAAGACAACAAAGAAGTTTAAGGCAATAATAAAGGAACAGTGTTTCATTCTCGGCGAAGGAAGAATCCACTTGAAACAAAGAAGAAAACATACAATTACCGACACTATGAGGAAATTATTTCTCGTAACATGTAAAACAAATAATGTAAAGTTGGAACTAACTGCAGCGATCACTTGTTTACAGGGCTGCTGACTCCTGCATTTTTACAATTATTTAATTTGATGCAGCTTATTAATACAGAAACCATTTCCTCAATGCAATTTAAAAGAAAAACACGACCAGTTCATTTCCAGTTATACGCAAAATAAATGAAACTCACACAAATCCACTCCAACCATATAATTTATTGACACACAATTCAACGTAATCCTAAATATAAATGTAGTATCTATCTCTAGTCATTGATTTTGCAGCTATTCCTCCTGCAGCAAGCATGTGGGGATTGTGGAGAGAAATGAATCCACTTAAAAAAAGAAGAAAAAATACAGATATTTACGAGCAGTAATGAAATTGTTTCCCAGTAGAGCATAACAATAAAACACATAAGGAAGTGTCATGAGTGATCAAATGACGTAATGTAGGAACTAGTTGTTGTGATCGCTTGTTTACATCTGCAGGAACTCGAGAGACACAGGCTTGCTGACGCTTGCATTTTTATATTTATTCAATTTAACAAAAGCTGTTATAGATGTAACCTCTAACTTTGTGTGAGCTTCCATCTGCCGGTACAGATCGGGGTTTTATTAAATAAACTGATGCATCTTCTTTTCCGTTTCAGATAGGTACCGATGTGCATAAACTTTAATGCATTGGATGAACACAGTTTTTATTTTTTATAAAAACTGCGGAGTAGCTTTGCAGCAAGAGCGTCCTGGATTTGAATGTCAGTTTTGGGCTTTTCTGCTTGGAGCTTGCATGTTCTCCCTGTTCTCTCTGGGTACCCCAGCTTCCTCCCACTGTCTCTCCAAATTACCCTGAGGTGTGTGTATGTGTGTGTGTGGCTGTTTGTTTCTATGCACCCATAGAAACCTCTGTACATACAATGCACAGAGGTAAGTTTTGAATATCCATGTATAGAAATAGTACTTTCATGCAAGTTGGAAACTTGCATGAAACCCCGACTTGTAAATATATACTGTATATGTATTTTAATTCAACGTGATTGGATGTAGAAAATAAGACAACACTGCAAAAACACTAAATCTTCCAGTCAGAATAAACATGCTGACAAAATTAAAAAGTTATTTTAAAACTGAATATGTCTTATAAGAATTTTTTTTTTTTTTCGGGGAGACACAGGATTTATTCATTCAAATTTGTTTTCTGAAATCTTGAAATCAATTATCTTTGCAGTTCTTATGTCACATTTATTCACTGCAAAAACACATATTCTTACCAAGTATTTTTGGTCTACGTTTTAGTGCATATATCTTGCTACACTTGAAATAAGACATAAATAACTTAGAAATAACTTTTCAGCAAGATATAGGATATAGGAGCTTGTTTTAAGTCAATAATTCCTTAATATTGATTAGATAAGTACTAGTTCTCTTAGCAGATTATTTCACTTATAACAAGACATTTTTCCATGTTACAAACGAAATAGTCTGTCAGTGGAACTAGCACTTTTTTAATCAATATTAAGGAATAATTGACTAAAAACAAGCTCCTATATCTTGCTGAAAAATTACTTGCCAGTTACGTCTTATTTCAAGTGAACTAAGATATCTGTGCTAGAAAGTAGATCAAAAATACCTGGTAATACTTTGTGTTTTTGCAGTGTACTTGCAGACTTCTCATCTGGAGAAACGTCTGGATTACACTCAGGATGCTCTCTCTATGTCTGTGAAACGTCATTGTGCAAAATAAGCTCTGATTTTATCCATTTCAATGAATCCATTCATTCTTGTTTTATTCAAACAGAATCAGCAGTTTGCAGCATGAGGACTGACATAACCTCTGTTGCACCTTTTGATGATAACAGCCGTGATGACCGTATTTTATCTTTGACAGAACCTGACTTCCTTGTTTTCTCTCAGCTGTCCTCATCTGACCAGAAAACATGTTTTGTTGTGTTTCTGTGTGATGAGCTCATGCACACTAAGCTTCTGTTTCTTTCAACTTTGCTGCATTTCTGTGCAGAATTAAAATAAGACTTCCTCCTACCATAACGCAGTGTACTTTTTGGAGGCAGACAGTTTCTAGTAACTGTAGTTTTGTTGTTGTCATTACAGTAGGGTAAAGATTTCTCACATTCTGCGAAAAAAATGTCAGGTTTTTGGTTTTGGCCTGTCCTCACTGGGAACTCCCCAGCCTCCATATTTAAGAAACTTTATTGTAACTTAAAACTGTTAAAAGATGCATATTTAGAAATGTATGTAAATCAGAAACTTTGCACAAAGGACCAACGTCAAAGTAATTAATTTGCTGATAAAAGCGGTTGCTTTTGAGATTCGTGAGTGGCTTTTTTCTGCAATAAAACAAGTAGAGTTCTTCCAGGCAGGAAAATCTTAAAAAGTTAACCTATTTCAGTAAATACATTCAAAAAGGGAAACATATGTCACATATGCATAGAGAAATATATTTACACCACGTGTTTCTGGTTATTTCGAGGTCGTTTAGCCCTCCAAAGCTGTTTTACTGCAGCTTTATTTTAATTCCTGGACTGGACAAGTAATGCAAACCTGAAAACCCAATAAAAAAACTAAATTAATTCAAAAATATTATTCAGAAATATACATAGTAGTTACCATCCTCCTCCAGGATAGGAAGCAGTAGAGGGTCATTGCAAAAGAATCTGGCTGGTCACAAAGAGTATATTAATAAAAAGTTGAGTGGAAGAAACAAGTGTTGTAAAAGATAAATATACACAAAAGGGTGTCAACACATCCTTAAAATGTCTTAAATTGGTGTACCTGAAATTAAGGCCTTAAAATGTCTTAAATTTTATGTTTAAAAATGTAAGTTGAGCTTAAGTACGCTAAACTTAAGTCTTAAATTTTGCTAATATCATGTATTCTATGTAGTCTTTTTTCTCGCCTGACTTTTCTGTCAGGCAAATGTTTGAATTGCACCCAGACATCTTCAACTCGAGCCGCTAACAAGCTGCTAATATGCAAACCCTGGCTAGCTTAGCATGTGCAATTAAAATACAAATCAAAGATATTAAGAAAACACTACCAGTTATAATTTATAAAAAGAAACTCAAGCATTGGTTGAAAGAGAAGCAGTTATATACCCATTTATAATGTCTTCCAATGCTTATTTCTGCCTGTTAATTAGTTATTTCTTGTGTAAATGTTTTCTTTTGTTGATGTTTTTTCTTCTTTTATTAGAACTATGTGTACTGTGTTCTCTCCTGTGAATTTTATAGTGAGGTGTTTTGTTCTTTGTGCTTGCTTGTCTTACAACAAAGGATGACATTTATGCTAATTTGCGCATATTTACACTGCCACGAGTTGTGGTAATATTGATTAAAATGAACTGTCCTAATCAGATAAATTAAATTAAAATACCTGGACTGTTGCTCAGTGGTCCAAAATCTTCTTGTTTGAATATTAAGGTCCCAGACTCTGGAGGAAGAGTGAAGAAACGCGGCGTCCATGTTGCTTGAGATCAAGACTTAAGTTTCCACAGTGAGTGAGCCACCGACCAGGAAGTTCATGCTTCGTTCTGCTGACAAGCTTTATGGAGACGCTGACTTCATTTATCATCAGGACTTGGCACTAATACCTGCTTTATACCAGCGCTTGAACGTGCTGACGTCAACCCAATGGAAACACTGGAGTATGGTCAAGAGGAAGAGGAGAGGCAGATGAGAAAAATGCTGCTATTAAAGCAATTTTGGCTTCGTTAACGCCTCCGGTTGTTCACTTCCACATTCATAAACGCTAACCTGTTTTCTTTACTGTCTTGCCATGAAGGTGACCTATTATGCTTCCTTGAACAGGTTTACAAAACATATTCATCACATTTTTTGCAAAATCATTCTTAGATGATGAGACTTCACTCTGCTCAGTTCTGCCTATTGTGAGCTCCTTTCAGAATCAGCTGTTTTAGGGCGTCTTGTCACTTTAAATCCAAATAATCTGCTGCTGGCCACGCCCTCAAACTCAACTGTTACACTCGGTGAAAATGGCTAGAAACAGATGCGCAACTATTCAACCATGCATCTTTGAAAAGCAGAAGTGGAGCCTTCTGCACAACCAACAAGAATGCAACAAGTGGTCTCAGGACTGTAAGTCAACAACAAAATGCTTGTCTTTTCCAGAAGCCATTGTACAGCACAAACTGGCTGACCACACGTGCTGAGGCTCCACTTGGGTTGCTTGCAACGCACTGCTTGGGTTGCTAGGTAACAGGCATTGCCTGCTGATTGGCGACGTTACATTGCGGAGGCTTTTGAATCGGCTCATTTTCATGACACAAAAAAACATTAACTTATTACCAGAAAACGTCAGGATGGGTGTTTTTTTTTAAGCACTTGGACAGTTATACAGCTCATAAAGCAGTAAAATCAAATGACCAAATGTGCTGCAGATCTTTGGGTTGCTAGGTAACAGGGATGGAATTCACTCAGGTTGCTAGGTAACCGCACAGTGTTTGTCCTGATTTAACGAGAAGGTTTTTGAAACGGCTCAGTTTCAAGACACCAAAACTCATTGATTTATTGTCAAAAAACAGCTGGATGTGTTTTTATTTTACGCACCTGGGCTTTTTTTTTAGAAACTCTAGAAACCCAAATGGAAGCACAAAAATGTGCACAATGTGAATTTTGCACCATATGTCCCCTTTAAATCAGACCTAATTTCTCCACAAGCTTCTCGCAACAGTTTTCCGAACTTTTGGTCCAGTCCTCTCGACAGAACTCTGTTTAAATCTTCAGCAATATGCAAAACCTGCATTTCAGTTGGTTTAACTTATGCTGTTTATAAGCAAAGTGTATTTTATGGTTATTGTTATTAAAAAAACCAAACATTTATTTTCGAAGGTTGCATGGGTGAGGAAAAATATAACTTTAATTTGGTATCATATCATAAATTACATTATAATCTCTGACTCTCTAATTTAGTTATATTACCTGTCCACAAGATGCACATAAAATTAGTTTATTACAGACACCTGCACTTTTATACCTGTTAAATAAGCTTTTGTGACACTGCACTGTTTGCTCAGTCAGTGCAGGAATTAAATATTGAAATAAAACATTGTTGCTTCCAGTACATCAGGCTTTTTCTTGTCAATGACGATGACTGCTGGCGTTTCTCTGTGACGTCGTAAAAAAGGATTTGTTTTCCTGCCCTGATTAGACTGGCAGACACAAAATAATGTCCAAAGAACTCAGCTGAGAACTAAAATGGACAGTTTTATATTTATAATGTCTGATTCAAAGATAATCAGTTTAAAATTTCCCACTTTGTTTGGAAGAAGACATCTTGTTTCTGCCAAAAGTGATAAAACCCGTTAGGTTTTGGTAGCAATGTCATTTCCACACAGGGCCTTGTTGTCTTGTGCAACTATTTTCCACTAAATTAAATAAATCATTGTTCAAAAATAACTCTTTGTATTTACTGAGGTTATGTCTGTCTGATATTAAAATGTGTCTGAAGATCTGAAACAGTGGAGTAATAATTTTTCACAGTTCTGCATTTGCATAAATGTCCCCAAACAAACTACACCGCATGCTGTTTTTACAACCATCCACGAGGTTTACTTCAGTTTGATACTTTGACTACTCTAATTGACTAAACTGGTTGAGTTCAATTAAATGTGTTTGAGGTTTTTTGGCATAGTTGAGGTTGAATCCATTCCAGAAGACTAATTTTAACCTCCTTTATCTTTTCCACAAAAACAGGATGGGTGTTTATGTGTGTTTGACAGAGTGAAACCCAAACCGTCGTCGTCAGCCAACAGGAAGTTGGAGGAGGATGATGAAGAACAACCTCAGAGCTGCAAAGCCTCAAGTCGCTGGAAAATACTGAAACACCAATGAAGTTTAACATACATAAAAAGGTTATAGAAAGGTTAACAGTGCTCCATGTTGGAAACGCAACCATTCAGGATAACAAAAAACAAAGAAGATAACAAAATTAAGACAATCCTATCAATGTAATGCACTAAAAAGACATTATTAATGGAAATATGCATTTTAGTAATATATAATATATATTCAGCTCTGGTAAAACCTAAGAGCCCACTGCACTGAACCCCACTGAAAACCTCCTGGTTGTTCCACCAAACATTGATTCCTGAACTCTTCCTGAGTAAAAACATTAGTTTTGTTGTTTCTAAATGAATTTGAACTTGTTTTATTTGCATTATTTGATGTCTGAAAGCTCTGCATCTTTTTCGTTATTTTGTCCATTTCTCATTTTTTGCAAATAAATACTAAATTTTTGCTTTCTTCTAACTTCGGAGGCCAGTTGTCAGTAGTTCATCGAATGAAAGAACAAAGTTCATTTTACTCAAACATAAACCTATAAAAGGCCAAATCAGAGAAACTGATCATTTTAAATTGTCTATTAAGTTTTTTCCAGAGCTGTATATATGTACAGAAAAACAAATAAAGATTGTGCTTCTGTATATATAAAAATGTAGCTGTTTAGCTCAGAAGACTATTGCAGACATAAACAACAATACTACATTGTTTCATCAACTTTTTCACATTTCTTTTAAATGAAGAAAGACACTCAGATTGTTTTATCTCACTGTCATGTGTGCATTTAAAGAGATTGTTCTGAATTAAAAGTTTAATCAGAAATCTGAGGACCCTTCTGCAGTACCTCGGTGGTGCTCTTATGGATCGTGCCCCCCATGTTGAAGACCTCTGGGTTAGATCTGAATCATATAAAAAAATTAGTGGACTTTGCTCGAACATTGATTCTGTACCAGAAAACTGTGTTAAGAAGCATTTAATGGCAGCGTATGTGAAAACAAATCCAGATTAATTTCAACCTTGTGCCATAACATCTTGTTTTTGATTATCATTGAAGTGAAAGTCAATAAAAACAGAATATAGCATAAACAGGAGCTGAGGAGTTGTGAAATTTCTCCCTTCGTCTTGTTATTCTGGCTCGATCAAGTCATTTTCTTCCAGTGAGTCAGAGGAGAAAATATGAGTTTGTTGTCTGAAGGGTATTTTTCTTTTTTCCAACATCCTAAATTTCTGTGGTTTGAATATGAGGGTGACATGAATTAATGAGTCTCACAGGGATGATACTTCCTTGTTGAGGTGTTTAGTGGCTCTACAACAAGCTCACACTTTCTCTTCCCCTTTGAACGTGACACCTTCCTTTTTTCTGGTTTTGAGCTACGAATGTTTTAGCATTGCGTAATGTCCAAACATGAGCATGACTACCTGAATCAGAGGAAGTATGCAGGAAGTTGTGGATCTCCAAAGCGTAGGAGGAATGTTTTAGAAAAGCACAGCTTCCTTCTTGTGCTGGCATGCTGTTTAGTCATTCATTAAATATTTTTATTTAAAAAAAAAAAAAAAAAAAAAAAAGGGAGTTCCACAGTCCAGGTAAATTCAAACATTTCCTTTGTGAGTGAATATTTTTCCTTAGAAAGGATACATCATTTAAAAAAGCACAGAGGTTATTATTTTTTTCATTATAAAATTTTTTATTAGTCATAAAAACGCATCAAATAAACGCCAAAACAAGCCAAATTGGGTTTCATAGATAACAAATAAATAAAATAAATATAATGTGAATAAATATATCAGACGACAATTCCATAGGAAATACAATCTTCCATGCAATCATGCAGGAACAGAAGAGAAAACACTGTTCTAGTCTGATTACCAGGGACAGAAAACCGCGTTGATCAGTGTGATCAAACAATCAGCAGCTGCAAAACACTGACATGCTCAAGCTTAGGAGCATCTGTGAGCGGATCCCTCCGAGTGCTGAGCCGGATCACCTGCAGCAAACACCCTGGCGGTCAGGATGGAGAAGGAGAACAGCCTCTCCAGGGTGTATTGGCAGACATACGCCTCTTTCCAGTGCTCAACAGGCTGATGCTCGGCTTTCCTCCCATGGTGCTCCTTTTGGAAACACAAAGCAATCAGAAATACATAAATACGCATTGTGTCCCACCCCCCACAACATCACAACATTGTAGATGAAGCTTACCTTCTCATGCTTTCCTCCCAGCGACCTCACGCATTTCCCCATGTCTCTGTGCAGCTTCTTCAGCGCTGGATTCACGGTGCTGGTGAACTCAGAGCAGCTTTCAAATGCAGAAATCCTCTCCACTGCAGAGGCGTAGCTGGTCAGGACTCCGAAGATCTTCTCAACGCATGCCTGAAGAGGAACAGCGCAAAAATGCGTCCTATTATTATAACCTAATAGTTTCCATCACTGCTGGGTTTTTATTTTTATTTTAAATACTTCATTATTAATATTTAAATTACCGTAGACTTTTGCTTGAGGCTCGCAGGGTCGCACATGTCATTAGACTCAAGCCAGGCGATGGAGTTGGAATAACGTGCAAAATCAGTTGAGCCGTTTCGTGCCTGCAGAAGAGACACGCAATTAATAAACAACGCAAATAGAACGAACAAATGCAAAAATCTAAGGGAAAATGTTCAAAAACATCAAAAACAAATAGGTTTTCATTCACTCTATGACAAATATGAATAGTTTATGTAACAATGAAAAGAAATCACGAATGAAAAGGAGCAGAGAGAAGTACTGATTTTCTTAACTTAAAGTTAAATAACACTTATTTAAAGTGGCACCGACCTTTGCTGAAGCGATTCTGGCATATTGGTTAAGATCCTGGGAGCTTCTCCTGACTTCGGCGCAGGGGTCCAGATGCCCAGCAGGAGCTGCTGATGCTGTGAAGAGAAGCACGAAAAGACCAGCGAGCGAGGCGAGACAGGAAGACATGCTGAAGTTATAGTTTTTCCCCTTGTAGCAGGTGAATTGTTTGTCTTGGTGTCTGCTGAATGTGTTTGAATTTCATGACTGGAAGCCCTCTTTTAACGCGTCCTGGCCATACACACCTCTGGAGGTGTGGCCACAGCTGGATTTTCCTCAAACCTTCAGGTGAGTTCATACCGACTGCGTAACTTAAACAAGGACACTGAGCGGCTCTGTTAGTAAAAAAACTGGGTTATTTACAAATGAAGGTGAAAAAGAAAAAAAAAAATCCCCCGACTTTTTAAAACTGAAGATGTGTCAGAGTCAATAAAACTATTGAATTAAAATAAAAAAAGAAGATTACTTTTTAACAATTTCAAAAGCAAGCAGCGAATATCAATGTCATTAAAACAAAAATAAAACAAAACTTACCTTGCATTATCTCTCTCTCTCTCTCTCTCACTATCTATCTATCTATCTATCTATCTATCTATCTATCTATCTATCTATCTATCTATCTATCTATCTATCTATCTA
>CAEGAE010058576.1:0-12174 GCA_903067095.1 Girardinus metallicus
TTCTACAGGCCCTCACTCAGAACCATCCTCACTCAGAACCATCGGCCCGGTTCTACAGGCCCTCACTCAGAACCATCCTCACTCAGAACCATCGGCCCGGTTCTACAGGCCCTCACTCAGAACCATCCTCACTCAGAACCATCAGCCCGGTTCTACAGGCCCTCACTCAGAACCATCCTCACTCAGAACCATCGGCCCGGTTCTACAGGCCTTCACTGCTGATAGTTTATAAATCACTGAACGGATCAAAGATCTGCTCCAGCTGGATCAACCTGCCAGACCTTTCAGGTCCAGAACCAAACATGGAGAAGCAGCTTTCAGCTTCTATGACCACAAATCTGGAACAAACGTCCAGAAAACTGCAAAACAGCTGAAACTCTGAGTTCCTTTAAATCAAGGCTAAGAACTGGTTTAGAGTTGCTTCTGAAACATAATAAATGAAACACTAGTCAATATTTGGTATGTGACGACGGAGCTCATCAAAGTGTAATGCTTCAATCACTGACTGTGTTTTCTGTAAACTTGTATTTTTGCATTTTTCTGATGTAAAACAGAAATGAATTGTTGCTGAAATGCAAATAGATGGATTGGTTGATTGAGGCTTTCTGGACTCAGAGTGTCTGACCGTCTCACCGTGGCTGCCGAGTCGGCGTCTTTCAGGTGCAGCAGCCCCAGAACCTGAGAAACGCAGGCGGAGAAGTGCTGATACCTGGAAGCAGAGGGGCGTGGTCAGACAGAGAGGCGTGGTCAGACAGAGAGGCGTGGTCAGACAGAGGGAGCGTGGTCACAGAGAGGCGTGGTCAGACAGAAGGGGCGTGGTCAGACAGAGGGGGCGTGGTCAGACAGAGGGGGCGTGGTCGTGGTCAGACAGAGGGGGCGTGGTCAGACAGAGGGGGCGTGGTCAGACAGAGGGGGCGTGGTCAGACAGAGGGGGCGTGGTCAGACAGAACGGCGTGGGAACGCCTGGGCCTGAAGAGATCAACTCCACCTGCTCAGGTAATCGGCTACTTTGGGGCTCTTCAGCAGGTCGATCAGGAGGTCGACAGAGTACTTCCTGGTCAGCGTGCCGCCGCCGTTCACGATGATGTTGAACACCAGCTGGAAAGTCTGATGGATGTTCTTCGCCTCAAAAAGCTGCAGATAAAAAAAAAAAACACAAGTCCAAGGTGGAAACAACCAGAAGCTTTTTGTGATGCAGACAGGAAACAAAAACAGGAAGCGGATCTAATAAAAATAAGACAGTGACAATTTCCGTGCATTCAGACAGAACAACGTTTAACCAGGAACAACATACAGCTGCATCATTATAGTAAACAAACAGTAAAGGTTCCAAAATACCTTAAAATGAGTAAAACTGGATTTTATTTACGTTAGAAAATCAGGAAGGTTTCTGCTGACCTTCTCGCCAACCTTCTCGTTCAGAGTCAGGCTGGCCAGGATGGACAGCGTGAAGATCACCACCGTCAGGCTGTTGTGAGCCAGGAAGTTGATCAGAGTTCGGTAGAGCTGCCTCACGTTCTCCTTTACAGTAGAAATAAGTGTTAAAAATACACGTTTTACCCTCTGGAGGAAACCAAACATCCAGAAACAACCGTGAGGCCAGTTCTTCTAGATTTATACATACATATAACTGTCATTTGCACAATTTGTTGTTTTTCTCTTTCTGACAAAAACTGGATAATAAAAGTTTTCAGTCTGGTGTTTTGGCCTCAACTAAACCTTTTTTTAAAAGGATGATTTTGTTTACAGGTACTTCATAATGCATTTTATTTGTCGTTTCTGTTGTTTTGTTTACTTATTTTGGATATTTAAAATGTCTTCCGTTCCAGTGTGAAATGTTTGTTAGAATGTAAAGTTTATTACCGTATTTTTCGGACTATAAGCCGCTACTTTTCCCCCAAACGTTTAACCAAGCGGCTTGTAGCCTGGTGTGGAAGTGAATCGTTGGAAGTCAAAATTGGAAATCAAAGAAGAAACGCAGATTTTCATTTAGAACAAGCACATGCTAGCAGCAGGCAGGACGGAGAAATGTTTTCAAACTCATCATGGAAACAACAGGAAGACGTTCATCTGACGCAGCTTTTAAGTTGAGGGCTGTCGGTCTGGCAGGACAGATCGATGGCGGCTGCATGGCGTGAATGAAGCCGCGGCTCGGTTTGGAGACGCAGGGCTGCGTCCTTAATAGCAGATTTATTAAGGGCGTCCTCGTGGAAAACCGAGGGCGGGAGATACCAGCGGCTTATACAAGTACGTTTCCAGTTGTTGTTTTTTTATTTTGTTTTAATTTGTAGGTGCGGCTTATAGTGATGTGCTCTACAGTCCTGAACATAGGATGTTTTCTTGCATTATTATGCCGTTATTACCATTATAACAGCTGAAATGGTCTCAGAACAACAATATTATTGTTCATCGCGATAACTATTTGTTAAAGGCCTTTGTGTGTATTTAAGCAGGTAAATGAATTTATTTATTTTTTTATCACGGGAGTGTTCAAAGGCCAGAACCACTGCTGACCCAAATGACCAGAATCATGTTGATAAAATATTCTGTGGTCTAAAACAACAGAAGAGGAACTTTCAAAAAGCGAAATCTGGTGTTAAATCTTTTAATCTGTCGCGTGAAGCTCTATTCCAGCGGTTCTCACGGTTTTTCCTGATATCTTTAGTCCAGAAACCTGAGCGGCGCTGAAAGCTCACCATGGACTTGATGTGGCTCTGCACTGACGGGTTGTCCCGGCACAGGTTGGCCAGCAGGCCGAGGCACGGCATGACCACGTCCTCGTTCTGCGACTGGCTGAGGGGAAACGGTGACGATGAGAGCAGAAGATTATCGCTCACGTCTCATCGTCAAGGTTACGGCTCTTACATGTTGGTCAGGAGAAAACTGATGAGCTCGCGGATGTAGTTTGAGAACTGGAAGGTGCGAGTGTTGTACGTCAGTTTCTGCAGCACCTGGAGACACTGAAAAACAACATTTAAATCATTAAAATCACAACAAATGGAGAGAGTTAGAGCTAGAGACAGCAGAACAGAGACACTCTGACTGCATTAAATAAACACAATAAACAATCAGAACTTGATGCATTTGAACTTAACGGGTTCGGAATATTCCAGGTTATTTTGGTGAACCGTTTGGGTCAGGGGTCTCCAAAGTGCCGCCCCAGGCAGACACACAACCCTTTGCCTTTCAGATGGTTTCTTTACACGCCTGCAGAGTCAGTTTGACCGCAGGGCAGACATCTTAACATGTTCATTTAAACAAGTAAAACGGGTAAAAGATAAGATACGGCCGCTTTAACACTGAGCTTCTGCAGCGCTGACTGTGAGTCCATCTGGATTTGCAAAACCAGAATAAACTCTGTTTACGCTAAACCGGCTTTATGACGAAAAATCAATGTAAAAACCAAAAGATGAGTCAAACTAAAAACAAAATCAAGTTATTTCCTCGTTAACATGTTAATACTTTAAGAAGAAGTGTTGCATTTTAAATGTTATTTTAAAAGTTTCTCCACGTTGCTGCTGCGTGTCTCTACCTGCAGCACCAGAGGATCTCCAGGCGTGTTGCCATGGTGATGGATGACAGCAGCCAGCGTGCTGGTCAGGTTGTAGCTGCTGTGAAGAACTTCCCGACTGGCGTCATCGCTCCCTGAGAGAGGAGAAGAAAACGCAGCGATGCAGAAAGAGAGCAGGAGTCAGACCCGAACCGACCCGACCCGGCAGAACTCACCCAGCTGGGCCAGCAGGGAGATGATGGCGCTGGTCAGCCCCGGACTGGTGCTGGGGTTTCCTGCCAGCTCCACCAGCCCACTCACACACTCTGTGGGTAAAAACTGACCCGAGGACAGCAGGCCGTCACATTTCAGGCCGCAAAGCTCCTGAAACAAAAACGGCAGAAATCCCAAACTGTCAGGCTGGAAGTTTTCATACCCCTGCCAGGCTCCATTTTACCTACTTGGTGCCAAAGATTAGAAGTAATTTAAGACTTTTGTAGCAACACAAACAGAGTCCTGATTTGAAACTGATCTGATCTGTGCAGGCAGCTGAAGATCAGGTCGATTTGAAAAGCTCATGAATAGAAAAGGAAACAAAGGAAAAGCTGCTCAGTACTGATGAAACTTTATGTTGATCCTGCATAAATTCAGCAGGACAAAAATATTAAAAACTACAATAACCTTTAAACTATCAGCTGCAACTGGTTCATCTGGCTCATTCTTAGCATCCAGTTCATCATAAACAGAGAAACTTTAAAAATAAATTTGATCCAGAGCAGCAACTATAAAAGATCAAATTAAAGTTTATGAATAGTCTTGACAATGAGATGAAATGGTTATGATGAAGCGACGCGGTGTTGATTAAACGGATGTTTTGTTGTGAAATAGTTTTCTAAGTTTAATAGCTAAAGTTATGTTCATGTGAATATGGGGAAAATATAAGTTTATGCTTCTTTCTGCTCCTTTTCAGTCATGATTTTCTTTAGTTGTGTTACATGAATTAATTCATATTTATTATTTGGTGAGTGGAATAAAACCAATGAAATGAATCTGATTATATAGTTGCTTTTCTGCTGCTGGTCATAACAACAACATTAGTGTCAGACTAAACTTCCCTGTCGGTACAATCTCTACTATAAACAGCTACAAGTTTGGACTTAAAACCTCCAAATGTTTGCTAGAAAACGACTAGATGATTTTATTTTAAATGTGAATGACCTGATGAGAGGAAAACTAATAAACAGTCCAGATTGAAGTTTGACAGTAAACATGTGGGAAGCTGACAGGAGGCTGGATAACGATGTGATTTCTTTATCTGACCAACATCTGGCGCTTTAAAATCCACTTTATGTAACATTTAAACCACATAAACATGTTTTATGAGTTTTCCTCAGAAGTCCCAGTTATTTTTGTCTAACAGACGCTTGTTGGTTCAGTTTAACTTCAAACCAAAAATACTTTATTTAACCTAAATAAAATGAAATGCTGTCTTAACTCGTATCATCCGAGATTCCTCAGAGGTTCCTGGTGAGGCTGCGGTCGGTCTTGCACAGAGTTGGATAGTAATTAGTTACAGATACTCATTTACTCAGTAACTTCTTTTGAAATAATGTACTTTTAGGAGTATTTTTACTGTTCGCTTTTACTTGAGTACATTTATTATGAAGTATCTCTACTATTACTTGAGTAAAATTTCTGGATTTTCTAGCCACTGAATGAAAATCAAACATGTTTTAACCCTAAATTCACCAGACACGCACCTGTAGTTTTTGTTAAAGCAAAACTGATTTAATATTTTACTACTAAAGTGAATTATTGTCATTTTGGTTCTTTAAATACCAACATTTCCACATAACTTTATATTTTGGCCTTTCTGATTGTGTAATTTTTAAATATTAAATAATTGATAACTATATCAGGTGCGGTACTTTAGTAGACTTTTTACCAAATACTTTGTACTCTTACTCCAGTAACTTCTTGGATGGCTAAAACATGCTGAGGTGTTATTGTTATTGAAGTACTTTTGGGTTCTCCACCCACCTCCTGTCTGACTGTTGCTGTATGAAATACTAACAGCTCAATCTCCAGGCAGCAAAGACGATAATGTCACAGCAACGTCCTAGATGACACCGTCAGTTGCTGGCAGCTCTGCTAATCCGCCTCATTTGCTTTTGCTGCTTCTCTTTAAATCTACTCTAACACGCTGTGACCATGAGCGTGTTAGAGTATAGCTATGAAACGTATTTGTTTTCTCTCTACCTTGATAAGAGACGTGTGTGTGGGTGTACCAGGTTTGTATATACTTATGGGGACCTATTTCTGTCTGCAATGTGGGGTTATGGGGACCATTGCTCCTTGTGGGGACATTTTCTTGGTCCCCATGAGGGAAATTGTTGTTTTTGGGTTAGTGGTTAGGTCTGTGATGGTTAGGGTTAGGATTAGGATTAGGATTATGGTAAGGGTTAGACTGTAGAAAATAATGGAAGTCAATGAGAAGTCCCCACAAGTGATGAAAACACGACTGTGTGTGTGTGTGTGTGTGTCCCCCACAGCGCTCACCTCCACCTGTTTCTGCAGCTGCGCAGTGTGCTGAACGGTCCTGCTGTCTCTGTACTGCTGGATGGCCACCAGCAGAGACTTTAAACACGTCGCTATGTCCATCCTGTAGGAGGAAAAACCGCCAGTTAAAACGATTTAACAACTAATTTCAGCTACTCGTTTCAACGAGCGTCCATCTTTGATCCCTCAAGCTGCTGACAATAGTTTGCGGATTACGCTACATTTTCACAACATAAGAAGAAACGAGGAGCGTAGTTAAATAATAACTACATTTTAAGTGTTTATGTGTCACAGTGAATCTCTGTTTGCTTGTTTCTGAGTACCTGGGCTGTTTCTTTTCTGTCTTCGGGAACATCAACAGTCTCCCCGGCAGTAACGTCCCGCTTCTGTTTCGAACGGGGAAGGACCGAACCATGTAGGGGAAAGGGGGGGAGACCGAGCCAACTCAGTTCCACTTAAAAGTCATATTTTACTTCTATTTACGATCTAAGTCAGTTGTGTTCGAACAATAATACATTTCACTAAAATCTGAATTATTATAATGACTAAAAACAGTTTTGTCCTTCAAACTAAAGCCTTTATTTTCGCCGAGCCTCCCTCTGTTTTCTGTCGTTCAGCAGGAAGGAAGTACGTCACATGCGGAAGTGTAGCAGCCGCTGACTTTAAAACGACTAAATAAAGTTCGGATGAAGCATAAAACAAAACAAACGTGAACAAAAATTAAATAATTAAAAATTTAATTTATTTATAAATTAAAATGAATAAAATGGCGAAAAAAGTACAAGTAATTCAATTGTATTACGGTAAGTCGTACAAAGAGTAAAATTTTACTGCAACAATTTATTCAATTGTTGTTTTGACATTACTGGAAAAAATCTCTTGCTACATAGCTGGTGTTAATTTTTCATATATCTCATTTCGGAGCCCACTTGTATCAAACAGCAAAAGAGCAGAACTACTTCAACAAATCTTTACATAAGTAAAAGTAAAAGTTGCCATCCAAGAAATTATTCACGTAAGAATTAAAAAGTATTTGGTAAAAAAGACTAAGTACTGAGCTGATCAAAATATCTGATCATTGAGACAACCAGACAGACTAAAATATAGCACTGTGTGCAAATTCTTGTGTTTTAAAGACTAAAATGAAGAAATTTATTTTAGAACAGGCTAAAGTAGTTCCAGTGGCAGTATGTAATGTTTACTGTATATTTTTGACCTCGAAATGACCTAAAGTGCTGGAGCAGATGGAAAATGACATCAAAACAACAAGTCTTTTGTATGAACGGGAGGTCTCACTCACCATAAAGTGTAGGTGTGTCTCTGTGTCTGGCGTACTTTTGGTTGAAACATGTTTGTTCTTCATTCAGTGAAGTTACTTGCATATATCCACAAATTTTACTCGAGTAAGAGCAGCAACACTTCATAATAATATAACTCAAGTAAAAGTGAAAAGCATGGTGTAGTGAAATACATTTGTTTTCCCAAGAAGTTACTCAATGTAACCATAAAAGTTACTCCCAACTTCTGTTTATTTCTCATTATGCGCCTCATATTTTGAGGAGAATCTTTGTAAGGGAGAATAAAACTTTTAAATTTTAATAAAATTAAATGAGAACTAAGGTTGATCAGACAAATCCCCCGTCAGTCGGCTTCTGCTGTTGATTCATCTGAACACATCAAACTGAAAAAACTGCGGTTAAAGCAGATCTACAGTTTGATAGCCTCTCTCATTTCAACATTTTTTAAGTTCTCCTTCCCCTTTGTTGTATTAGAAATAAAATATTAATAATCTTTACATGTGCAGCCTGAAAGCAATCTAAGCAGTAAAACTTAGTTTTCAGACATTTTGATTCGACTGAGAGAAGATCTGTGAAAAACAAAAAAAAGGGACTTGAATGCAGCTTAGCAAAAAGTTGTGAAAACAGGCAGGATGTGTGGTTATGTTCTTGTCCATACAGCCTCTCGTATTTCAGCCTCTTCTCACTTTGTTGCATGATTGTAACGAGGTTTTTAACATGCAAAGCATAAAGAAGTGACAGGTGACCTTATTGTTCAGGTTTTCTCCAAGGTGCAAAAGTCGCATGTGCACTTTTGCACATGCGACTAAATCAAAAAAGCTTCACATGCTAATCATGTGAAGCCTGTGGAACTTCACATGGTTAGCGTGCGAGGAGAGCATCACTTCTGCTGACCAGCGGGTGGTAAGGTGAGAAATGCGATTCATACGTTCAGTGCCACCCAGACTCAAAATACTTCTAAGAACAACAGAAACAGTTTTTTTTATAGCCTTCAGAAAATACAGATAGTGTCGAGTACTGAACAGTTAGAAACACAGCTTAAGTAAAAAGATGTCAGAGTGTGTGTGTGGCAGAAGAGAACATCTTGGTTTGTCACTTCCTTTATTGTTTGGCAGGTGCTTGGTAAGGTTGTGTATCATGAACAGATCACCTACTAACTCATTTTAATATTTAAACACTTTAAAACAACATAAAAAAGTAATTTCTTCAAATAATTAATATTTCTAAAAACCATTTAAATGCAGAAAATGTTTAATTTTGCGACTGTGAACCCAAAAGTATTTTCAAACAAAGCTTCTTACATGCAGCAGCCAACTTTCTTCAGCAGCTTTAAATTAAAGCAATCATTAATAACAAAAAGCTGCCGTGAGACATGTTCACCTTTTTCAGTGAACTGAAGTGCAAAGTGAACATCTGAGCGGAAAAAGGAGGATTAAAGTGATTTTGAAGAGAGATTTGGTTTTCCATTCATAACACGTTTACAGAATCAGTCAATTCAAATAGATTTAATAAAAGAAGTAAACAATGTTACATGTGAGAAACGGAGCAAGCAATCTGCAAACCCAGTTAAATCTTTGTTACAAGACAGTAAAAACAGAAAACAAAAACAGTAATAAACAGAAACGGAACATTACACTGAACTTCATAAACATGAAAATGTATTTCACAAATGGGGTTTTGCGGATGTGAAGGTTGAGTAGAGAGACTGGTTTTCAGGTGACCAAAAACCAGCAGCTCACATGTCAGAGAACAACCTTTAAAGGCACAACAGGGGAAGAAGAAGAGCTGCAGCAGCAGAGAATCACAACGCAGCAACGCCGGTTCATCAGAACTGGACAACAGAGAAGTTACCTGGTCCGATGCGGTTCCACTTCAGCTGCAACATTCAGACCCAAAGGTCGAGTCGGATCTAGCTTCAAACTATTTAGTTTAGAGCTAAAGACTTAGTTTTCTAGATAAATATTCAGAAGTAGGCTAAATATTTAGTTTAAATATTTAGTTTGGAACAAACTTCCAGAAAACTGTAAAACAGCTGAAACACTGAGTGCCTTTAAATCTCGACTAAAAACGCAACTGTTTAGAGTTGCATTTGAAACGTAATCAATTATGAATTTAACAGTGGCACTTGACTTAATGTAATGCTTTTAATAGTTTCAATGTTTTTGTTTGTAATGAAGTAAAGCACTTTGAAATGCCCTGCTGCTGAAATGTGACATACAAATAAAATTTGATTTGATTTGAAGTGAATATTTAGTCTATAGACTAAATATCTAGCTAATGGGAATCTAATGCAGTCGCAGGACATGGTTGTATTTCTGCCGCTGCATTTCTTTCAGTTCCTCCGAACACACTCCGGGTTCGTCGTAGTTTGCTGCTGCGGCTCAGGAGTGACTCATTGTTTTCTTTGGTTACCTCTTATGATAATGTAAAAATGATCTACTTCCACATTTAACTGACGTATGTTCTATTCTGTACCCAGTTCTCCTTTTTACAGGCTCTCTTTTTTCTGCATGCTACATGTCGTCTTCCTTCAGACCGTCTGCTTTTTCAATCAAGGGCTGATCTTAGTGGAATTGGCAATCCACGCACCAAAAAAGCCCAAAAACCTAAATAAAAAACACACAATCTGCACAAGACTTGGTGTTTGTTTCTGGAGGAATTATACAAGCAAATCGGAAATTTCTGCACAGTACCAAAGCTTTTTTTCACACTGCAAAAACACAAATTTTTACAATTATTTTCCTCGAGTTTCTGCTGAAAATGTCTGCACTTGAAAAATAAAGAACAAACTATCTATAAAACTTTACATTGGTGGGGCAAAAGAGTGGTAATCCCCAAATATCTACAAAACATTTAGAAATTATTTACTGAATCAAGTTTTAAATGTCATTTCACTTTCACTTTCTTTAACCTCCTTGGAGACGCCACACGGCAGCTGGTCTGAACTTTTTCTGATGATTTTTCTGCGTCTTTCTGCCTTTCTGGGCCTCAGGTTTGCTGATACGATCCAAAATCTCTTAAAACTGACTTTATTTTCTGAGCTTTCTGTTTCATAGCTGAAAAATGTCCTGAGTTGCTGCCAAAAGCACACTGCAAAAACACAAAATGTTACCACCTATTTTTGATGTGGTTTATGATGCAAACATCTTTGAACACTTGAAACAAGACAAAACTAATTTACAAGTAACTTCTGATTAAGATATAGGAGCTTGTTTTAAGTCAGTGAAGTTCTGGTTCCACTGGCAGATTATCTCACTTATGAGGAAATGTCTCGTTGATGTTAGCATCACTTGACGTCCTTCATGCCCTTCTTAGTGTTGAAAGAAGAAATTTGAATTCTTTCAGATATTTTTGTTGGGTTTCACAGCTTATGACCCTTTAATGATGTTCAGATAAGATTTATTTTATGCACATCAGAACAAACAGCACAAAAATGTCTGTATTATTAAAATGAAATGAATATTAAGTATCAATGTTCCGACTGCCAGGAATGAAACAAAACGTCAAACTAAATACAACTTTTGTTGATTTCAGAGCAGTTCTTCTCCTCCTCTCCTCTTTCTTCTTCTTCTGCAGCAATGAAGTGAGAAGAAACATCCCTTTATGGGTGAACTGCAGAAGTTCATCCTCTCATTCAGAGTCCATAACTTCCGTTTGAGGTAGACTTGAGAGTTAATCTGGAATAACTTCCACATAATCTGAATGTGGATCATCTGCAGTAAAACAGAGAAGTTAAATTAAAAACCAGACAGTAAAATAAAGGCTGCAGGTAACCAAGACAAAACATTTCACATACTCTCATAGTCATTTTCCTCTTCAGGTAGAGGAGCAGCTCCTTTCTGTAATGAATATCCGCCCGATCTTCTGGCTGGCGCTCCGCCCGATCCTCCGCCCGATCCTCCGCCCGATCCTCTGGCTGGCGCTCCGCCCGATCTTCTGGCTGGCGCTCCGCCCGATCCTCCACCCGATCCTCCACCCGATCCTCCACTCGATCCTCCACCCGATCCTCCACTCGATCCTCCACCCGATCCTCCACTCGATCCTCCGCCCGATCCTCCGTCCGATCCTCCGCCCGATCCTCTGGCTGACGCTCCGGCCGAAGCTTCAGGTTGTGTTTCTGGTCTCCTCGGCGGCTGGATCAACATGGGTGTTTTCTTTTTCACCGCGTGGCGCAGATGAACGGCCAGACCTTGGTTCTTCCTCTTGTAATTACGGATTAAATCGCCCAGAGTCTTAAAATATGTTTCCTGCAAACCTCCTGCTGTCTGTGGAGCGACACACAGAGATAAAGACATGAAGAAGCTGAAGGTGCAGCAAATCTGCGATCAATAACTCAATATTTTCATCAGCAAGTGGAGAGCAAAATGTAAAACAACAAATTTAAATGCACAATCCAACATGAAGCAAAATGTAAACTCAATAAGAAAAATGTAAACAAAAATGTTAAAACAATAATTGGGAACAAACAATAGGAAAAGAGGATTCAAGTAAAAATAATATTAATATGTTTAATATTGTGATTATGAAAAAAAACTCATAGATGGAAATAAAAACAATGCAAATTACAAAATCTAACTGAGAACAAAGCTATACAAAAAGATTAAATAATATTGATGAAAAATATATTAATATTTTAAATCACAAATGTGTCACAAAACAAAAATGAAGAAAAAACTGAAAACAAAGTGAGGCAAAAAGATAAAATAACATTAACAAAAATATATTAAAATGTTGAGTTTCACAATGTTTAGCAAATAATCATAAAATAAGTTAAGCAAAAAAACAACATGGGGGAAAAAAAAAAAAAAAAATATATATATATATATA